>PITA01006796.1:0-74382 GCA_004023965.1 Spilogale gracilis
AACACAGAAACAAACTGAGGGACTTGGAGGGAGGGGGGTGGAGGGATGGGAGAGCCTGGTGGTGGGTACTGGGGACACCTAAAGCGTGGAGCACTGGGTGTGGGGAATGGGGAGTGAATCTTGAAACACTGGAAAAAACATTTTAGTAACAATAAAAAAAAAAAACCTTAAAAAAAAAAGAAAATAAACTCTAAGATAATAAATTTAAGATATTGAGTTTTTAATAGTTTGATACAGCACCAAAAGAAAACTAGTTCAGTGCCATACCCCAAGTCACCATGTAGATTGGTGTCCCCACCCTTTTGCTGATCCTGGTGTAGGAACTGAGACTAATATCTCATGTATATAAATTTTCTGAATGCTACCCTTTGATGGTTGAAGCTGCCTAGCCCTGTGGTCCTGGGATTTATGCTGCACACTACCACCCCAGTAACACAACTCCATAGGCAATAACTGACTTGGATAGATGTAGAAATGATCCACTTCTTAGGTATAAGCTAACTCAGCAGCACAAATTACCATCACAGAGCTCCCCATGGAATCAGCTAGACTTCATCTGAAAACACATTCTCACAGAGCTCCTTCACCTTCCCTATCCTTTCTCTGACTCTTTTACCTGTTCTCTTGAGAAGATGTTCTTAATAAATTGTAACATCCAATTACCCATCCCCAACTCTGCTTCTGGAGAACCACCTAAAACACATACACATTATTTTTTTTAATAAGTTAATGTCTTTTCATGGATATAATTTTCTTTATTCTTAAAGCATTCAGAAGGTAGGTAAGATAAGACATGCTAAATTCAAATAAGGTTAAATAAATCTGATAAATTATTTTCTTTTTCACTTCTAATTAAGAAAGTCTTCAGGTGCCATGGTGGCTCAGTGGGTTAAAGCCTCTGCCTTCAGCTCAGGTCATGATCTCAGGGTCCTGGGATCTAGGCCCGGTTCAGGCTTCCTGCTCAGCAGGGAGCCTGCTTCCTCCTCTCTCTCTGCCTGACTCTCTGCCTACTTCACTCTGCCTACTCGTGATCATTCTCTCTGTCAAATAAATAAATAAAATCTTAAAAAAATTAAAAAATAAAGTCTGCAGCATTATATATCATTTGTATATTTATCCATATCATTATTTGTTCAATTACTAGAGTACCTATATACTATCCATTATATATCTTTCAAATGTGGAGAATTTTATATCAACAGTAAGAAAGTTCATAGACCAAATTTTCAAATGTACCTAATAACTGTGATTGTATATATTTTTCTTTAACAATGCAGCACTTTGTAAAACCACTTAGTAAATCTACTTATCCTCTACTGGCATCAAAATAGATTTATAGAAGACAAAATTAACCTACACATCCAGACTTCATATATGAACTAATCATCTTAGTGTTAATGGAAAAGCACAAATTATAGTTATCAAAGCCCAGTGAACCCACTTCCAAAAATTACATGATCCCCATCTCTAAAAAATGACTAAAAGTGGGGCACCTGGGTGGCTCAGTTGGTTAAGCAACTGCTTTTGGCTCAGGTCATGATCCTGGAGACCTGGAATTGAGTTCCACATCGGGATTCTGCTCAGCAGGAAGCCTGCTTCTCCCTCTCTCAGTCCCTCTGCTTGTGTTCCCTCACTAGCTCTGCTTCTCTCTGTCAAATAAATAAATAAAATCTTTTAAAAAATGACTAAAAGTATAGATACGTCCATACATATTAACATTTCAGAAAGAAAAATAATGTTATATTGAAAAAAAATTTATTCAATAGAAAAATATTTTAAAAGTATAAATATTAAAGTGTATAGAAGAATATTCTCAGTTTTTGTTTGTAATGTTGTCTGAAAAATAATGTCCATGTTGCTACTCAGAGCAACAAGCAAAAGGAGTAGTAGTGTATTTTTAATTATTGATCACTGACACAAATAATTTTGTGATAGTAGTAGCTAAAAACCAAGTTCAATATTTGATAACAGTTAGAAAATGTTAAATAGAAGAAAGAGTTCACATTTCAAATATCTCGCATTAGTAAATAAAGCAGAGGTGATCACCCTTATAATATTTTAATTCTGGATTAGTTACATCTAAATTCTGAGATAATTTTTTTAAAGATTTATTTATTTATTTGAGAGAGAGAAAGAGAGAGCACACTCATGGGGGGAGGGACAGAGGGAGAGAAGCTCAAGCAGACTCCCCACGAAATGGAGATCTCATGCTGGGCTCAATCCCAGGACCCATGAGATCATGACCTGAACCAAAATCATAAGTCAGATGCCCAACTGACTGAGCCACCCAGGCACCACTAAATTCTGATGTATTAAACACATTTTTTTCCATTGAAATTGTGAATTCTTTCACAAAATAAAATAAACCGGAATAAGGTAAGGCATTTTTGCATCTTTAACACAGAAGCAACTTTAAGAGTTTGTGTATAATTGTAAAAGGAATAGTAACATAAATAATGTATTCAGAAACTAGATAGTGAGTGGAATAAAAAAGGAGGAAAGGTTCAGTGTCTCAGAAATAAAAAATAAAAAAAAAACCTGACAAAATGATGTGACTATATTAAACCACATTTCTTTTAAACTCCCAACAAATTAGAATAAATGCAATTAGGGAAACTATGTAGAAATTGGCCAAAGTCAGTCAGGCTTTTTATACCTATAAATGCAAGCAATAGTGAATGCTGATAGTTCAGTTTTTCGGTTTTGTTTTCATTATTCCCCTTTTTCTTTTTCTTTCTTTTTTTTTTTTTAAGATTTTATTTATTTATTTGACACAGAGAGAGAGATCATAAGTAGGCAGAGAGGCAGATGAAGTGCCTGTGTCGCGAGACCACCAAGAAGACCACCACGGAGCCGAGGAGCCGAATGCAAGTACAAGGTTTCTTTATTCAGAAGCGGGCCCGGGCACAGTCCCGTCCAACACACCCACGCAGCAGGTGGAGGAAGAAGGGCCTGGTACCCCTCAGAAGCGAAGCTTACAAAGGCAAAAACCACGAAAACCACAAGCAAGCCTGACCTTTAACACGATTGGTGTTGGAGTTATTTTAGCTGAGCTGTTTATCGAGGGTTGGCTACCTTGTCTAGGGGATTTTTGAAAGTGGCTTGCAAAACAGGTGGGGTGGGGGTGAGGCTACACAAGATGGAGTTCTGTTCTAAGATGGAGTCACTTCGGTTCTACAGCAGGCAGAGAGAGAGGAAGAAGCAGGCTTCCCGCTGAGCAATAGTGAATGCTGATAGTTCAGAGAGCCAGACAGAAGCCTTGATCCCAGGACCCTGAGATCATGACCTGAGTGAAAGGCAAGAGGCTTTAACCCACTGAACCACCCAGGGGCCCCCCTTTTTAATTTTATTTTTTTGTTTCAGCCTAAAACTCTCTGTCTCCATGTTTTGAAACCCCAAAGGAAAAAAAATAAGTGTCTCAAAGATAAAACAGTTTCAAGGTTGCATATCATCTTTCATGAAAAAGTTTCCATTAAAAACAACACTTTATGGGGGCACCTGGGTGGCTCAGTCATTAAGCTTCTGCCTTCAGCTCAGGTCATGATCCTGGAGTCCCAGGATCCAGCCCCACATCGAGCTTCCTGCCAAGCAGGAAGCTTCTCCCTCTCTCACCCCCCCTGCTTGTGTTCCCTCTCTAGCTGTGTTTCTTTCTGTCAAATAAATGAATAAAATATTTAAAAAGGAAAAAAAAACACTTTATATATACATTTTTTTTTTAAAAAGCAAACTAATGCACATAAATGTTAAAAACTTTACCAACAGGTTCACTTGAATGGATACTGCATCCTATCTATATAATAGAAATGTTAATTAGAAAACAAAGGCATGCTAATATAGCAAGATCTTTACAATACAATTATGACTTTTCTCTCAAGTAATCATTTTTAATAGCAACATCCTTGTTTTTCACTATTTTTGTATGTACTTAAACATGTTTTTATTTTTTATTTATCTTTTTTCTGGGAACTCAGTTATGCTGGCAGCTTTATAAATTCTTTTGCATTTTTAAGGCAGATAACTTATTTGCCTATAAATGAGAATAAATATCTGAATATAATGTTAGGAAGCTGTTTTATTGTCTTTCTAATTAATGTCTGCTCTGGGAAGTATTTTTTTTTTTAAGATTTTATTTATTTATTTATATGACAGAGGGAAACACAGGGAGAGAGGGAACACAAGTGAGAGAGGGGAGTGAGAGAGGGAGAAGCAGGCTTCCCACCGAGCAGGGAGCCCGATGCGGGGCTCGATCGTGTTTCCAGGACCATAACCTGAGCCGAAGGCAGTTGCTTAACCAACTGAGCCACCCAGGCACCTCTGGGAAGTATTTTAATAAAGTATTTCTTTGGGATAACTATTACATTTGTTCTCTCTTTTCATACTACTTAATTTCTATTTATATTAAAAGATTATTTGTTGTAATTATCTATAACATAATAAAGTTAGTCTTTGGACATTATGTATTTTTTTAACGAGAATATATATATCTATCTATATATATATAGATAGATATAGATATAGATATAGATATAGATATAGATATAGATATAGATATAGATATAGATATAGATATAGATATACATATCTATATAAAGACTTAGTACCCATTGAATGTCCCCTAACTAGAAGTTAGCTAGTCTGGAGCCTTTAGGAAGTTGATAAACATAATGGTAAGATAATGCAGATCCTTAAAAATAGTCTAGTGTGTCTATCACTGGAGAGTAGAAGGCAGTGTTAAAATGAACATTTACTAGATCTACATTGGTTTTTTAAAAGTCAGTTTTGGGGGTGCCTGAGTGGCTCAGTTGGTTAAACGACTGCCTTTGGCTCAGATCATGATCTGGGAGATCCAGGATCGAGCCCTGCATTGGGCTGCCTGCTGGACGGGAAGCCTGCTTCTCCCTCTCTCACTTCCTTTGCTTGTGTTCCCTCTTTGGCTGTGTTTCTCTCTGTCAAATAAATAAATAAATAATAAAATCTTTAAAAAAAAGAAAGCCAGTTTTGAACAGTAAAGGCATTGGGAAATTTCCAACATTGTTTAATTATACAACTTTTGAAAAGAGAAATGAAAAAAGACCTCACAATGCTGATCATCACCTAGGTTACCTAAACTCATTTAAAAAGATTCCTAATGAACACAGATGCAAAAATTCTCAATAAAATACAGTATATCGAATCCAACAGGACATTAAAAGGATCATTCACCACAATCAAGTGGGATTTATTCCTGGGCTGCAAAGTGGTTCAATATTCACAAATCAATCAAAGTGATACACCACATTAGTAAAAGAAAGGCTAAGAACCATATGATGCTCTCAATAGATGCAGAAAAAACATTTGACAAAGTACAACATCCATTCATAATAAAAGTCTTCAACAAAAGAGGGATAAGAGGGAATATACCTCAATATAATAAAGGCCATATATGAAGAACCCACAGTAAAAATCATCCTCAATGGGAAAAAATTAGAGCTTTTCCTTCTTCTGGTTAGGGATATCCATTCTCACCACTGCTATTTAATAAAGTATTGGAAGTCCTATCCATAGTAAACAGACAACACAACGAAACAAAGGCATTCAACTCCACAAGAAAAAACTTCCAATATTTGCAGATGACATGATACTTTATATAGAAAACTCAGAAGACTAACCCAGAAAACTTCTAGAACTCATCCATGAATTCAGTAAAGTTGCAGGATACAAAATCAATGTACAGAAATCTGTTGCTTTGCTAAACACCAAATATGAAGCATAAAGAGAAATCAAAGAATCAATTGAATTTATAGTTGCACAAAAAAACTGTAAGATATCTAGGCATAAACCTAGCCAAAGAGATAAAACATTCATATACTCTGAAAACTATAAAACCCTGATGAAAGGAATAAAAGATGACACAAAGAAATGGAAAAACCTTCCATGGTCATGGGTTGGAAGAACAAATATTGCTGAAATGTCTTACTACTCAAAGTAATCTACACATTTAAGGCAATCTCTATCAAAATACCACCAGCACTTTTTTCAAAAAGATAGAACAAACAATCCTAAAATTTATATAGAACCACAAAAGACCCTAAATAGCCAAAGCCATCTTGAGAAAGAAAAACAAGCTGGAGGCATCACAATTCTGGACTTCAAGCTATATTACAAAACTGTAGTGATTAAGATAGTATGGTGTTGGCACAAAAACATACAGATAGATCAATGGGAGAGA
Source organism: Spilogale gracilis (assembly GCA_004023965.1). Taxonomy (NCBI): domain Eukaryota; kingdom Metazoa; phylum Chordata; class Mammalia; order Carnivora; family Mephitidae; genus Spilogale; species Spilogale gracilis. Next base: position 6,209 of record PITA01006796.1, read on the forward strand.
AAAGAAAACCCAGAAATGAACATAAAACTATATGGTCAACTAATCTTTGACAAGCAGGAAAGAATATTCAATGGAAAAAAAGCAGTTACTTCAACAAAAAGGATTGGGAAAACTGGACATCAACATGCAAAAGAATGAAACTGGACCAATTTCTTATACTATACATAAAAATAAATTCAAAATAGATTAAAGACCCAAATGGGAGACAGGAAACCATTAAAACCTTAGAGAAGAACACAAGCAGATACCTCTTTGTCATTGGTCATAGGAACTTCTTATTAGCAATGTCTCCTGAATCAAGGGAAACAGAAGCAAAAATAAGCTATTGAGTCTTCATCAAAATAAAAAGCTTCTGCATGAAGGAAACAATCAACAAAACAAAAGGACTAACTACAGAATAGGAGAATATATTTGCAGATGACATATCCAATAAAGGGTTAGTGTCCAAAATATATTAAGAACTTATAAAACTCAGCACCCAAAACAAAACCAGTTTAAAAATGGGAAGAAGACACAAGTAGACATTTCTCCAGAGAAGACATACAGATCACCAACAGACACAAAGGGAAGATGTTCATCATCACTCATCTTCAGGGAAATAGAAACCAAAACTACAATGAGATATAACCTCACATCTGTCAGAATGGCTAAAACTACAATATAAGAAATAACAGATGTTGGCAAGGATGCAGAGAACTGAGAATCATCTTACATTGTTGGTGGGAAAAAAAACTGATGCAGCCACTCTGGGAAACAGAATGGAGTTTCCTCAAAAAGTTAAAAGTAGAACTACTATCCAGCAACTGCACTACTAGGTATTTACAAAAAGGAAGGAAAAGTAGTAATTCAAGGGGATATATGCACCATGATGTTTATAGCAGCACTAACAACAACAGCCATATTATGGGAAGAGTCCAAATGTCAACCAACTGATGAATGGATAAAAAAAGAGGTGAGATATGTATAATTATATACCAAACATAAATAATTAAATCTCAGCCATCAAAAAGAATAAGATCTTGCCTTTGCCATTTGCAAGAATGTGGATGGAACTAGACAGTATTATACAAGCAAAATGAGTCAGAGAAAGACAAATACCATATATTTTCACGCATATGTGTAATTTAAGAAAAAAAAACAAACAAACAAACTTAGGAGGGAAGAAGAAGAAGACAACTATAAAACAGACTCTATTCTAACTATAGAGAACAAACCAGAGTGGGGGTGGGCAGTGAGATGGGTTAATAAATAGATGATTGAGATTAAGGAGGACATTTGTTACAATGAACACCAGGTGTTGTGTGTAAGTGATAAATAACTAAAGTCTATACCTGAAACTAATATTACACTGTTGTCTTCACTAACTTTAAATGAAAACCTGCAATGGAAAAAAAAACATGTAAAAAAATTTTAAAAAGATCCTTTACTCATCACATCTTTTTTGAGACTATCCATGTTCTAAGCATTGTTTTAAATGCTGAGGTAGAATAGCCATAGTAGAAACTGTAAACCTTTTCCTAATGTAGTCTCCACTTAAATGAGGGAACTGATAACAAATAAGACAACTAAATAAATCATTAGAACTAAGTAAATCATTAGCAAAATCATTATTCAATGGTAATTGCTAGGAAGACAAAACAAACCATGTGAGGATAATGTAGGACAGAGGTGAGGTGGATGATTTAGATGGGGTGGACAAGAGTCCCTCAGGACAAGGTGATTTTTGCATTAAGAGAAGATGTAAGAAAGTGAGCTGGCAAGCCATGGGGATGCTCTAAGATCACTTCTTTCAGAGAGACTAGCAAGTGCAGATATTTGAGACAAGTGTGTCTGGGAACTATAGGAAATCCACATGCCCAGAGTAGGGTCAGTTCAAGGAAAAGAATGGCAGCATAGTCAGAGATGGAATGGAAAGACCATGCAGGCCCAGGTTGTTAAGGGATTTTGTTTTTGAATGATTGGAGAAACCATTGAAATGTGCACAAGTTGGGGCACCTAAGTGGCTCAGTCATTAAGCGTCTGCTTTAGGCTCACTCATGATCCCAGAGTCCTGGGATAGAGTCCCAAATAGAACCCCACATGGGGTTCCCTGCTAGGTGGGAAGCCTGCTTCTCTCTTTCCCACTCCCCCTGCTTGTGTTCTCTCTCTCATTGTGTCTCTTTCTGTCAAATAAGTAAAATCTTTAAAAAAATGTGAACACAAACAATATGTACTCACTTAGTTTAGCAGACCATTTTGGTTATTGTATACACAAAACACAAAAGAATGGCAAAGGCAAGACAATGATTTCCTTTTTTTTTTTTAAGATTTTATTTATTTGACAGAGAGAAACACAGGCAGAGAGGGAACACAAGCAGAGGGAGTGAGAGAGGGAGAAGCAGGCTTCCCGCCGAGCAGGCAGCCCGATGTGGGGCTCGATCCCGGGTCTCCAGGATCATGACCTGAGCTGAAGGCAGTCGCTTAACCAACTGAGCCACCCAGGCGTCCCTAAACACATGTTTTAAATATATAGTTTTAAATTTATTCTTTCTAAACCTATTTTTTATTTAATCACTCAGTGTTATGCCCAGATCACAATGAAGAAAGACTGTCTAGAGTTATGTGGCCTCTGTACCCTGGGAGTTTATAAACAAATGAAGAAGGAACATAAAAGCCCAAAGTGAATTGCCTATACAGTTTACCCTTGAACAACATAAGGGTTGTGGTGCTGAACCTCACATAGTCAAAAATTCATATATACCTTTTGACTCCCCAAATACTTTACTACCAACGGCCTACTGTTGACTAGAAGTCTTACATACAACAGCATAAAGTGGATTAACACGTGTTTTGCATATGTATTATACACTCTATGCTTAGAAATAAGTAACCCTGGGGCGCCTGGGTGTCTCAGTTGGTTAAGAGACTGCCTTTGGCTCAGGTCATGATCCCAGACCCGGGATCAAGTCCCACATCGGGCTCCCTGCTCGGCGGGAAGCCTGCTTCTCCTTCTCTCACTCCCCCTGCTTGTGTTCCCTCTCTGGCCGTGTTTCTCTCTGTCAAATAAATAAAATATTTAAAAAAAAAAAAGGAAAGAAAGAAATAAGTAACCCAGAGAAAAGAAAATGTTATTAAGAAAGTCATAAAAGAAAATATATTTACCTTTACTATACTGTACTTATTGAAAAAATCTGGGTGTAAGTGGACCTATGCAATTCAAATCTCTGTTGTTGAAGGGTCAACTATAGTACAAGCCAGATATTGCAGAAGAAATTAATATCTCTCATTTTGACTTATCTTATATATAAGTCTTTCATTCCTATCTTACATTATAGAGGAACAATAGAGCATAATTATCTCTGATTCTTGAAATACTGCTGATTCCTGTATAGAGAATCAGCTTCCTTCTCTTCTGAATAACTGTTTGAAAGCATTTACATTTCAAATTATTCCACATGCCTCATCAGCCATTTCACAGTTGTTTCCATCTTCCAAAATTGTGTTGGTATCTCTTGTATCTTTGGGTTTCTATTTTTGTTCTCTTTCTTTCAGTTTGGGTCTTGGAGGATTTGAGGGTGGGTTGAAAATAAAAAGTATAACTGGAAGCCTATTTTTTTTAACAAAAAGACAATTAAGTAAATCTATCTGTTGGGTATATTCAGATGGGCGATTTTGACCTTTGTGTTATCCCTCTATTTGAGGATTTTTTTTCCCCTTCTTTCATGAACTTACAATATTTAGGAAGAAGTTTGGATTCCTTAAAAATATAAACTATGTTTATAATATGCATGACCCACTTCTTGGAGCCTGGGAAACTTGGAATCTTTTTTTTTATTTTTATAGACAAAAACATATATAGCATAGTATATATATATATATATATATATATATATATATACACACATCTATGACATATGCTTAATATAGTATAATTGCTTAGTTAATATTATTTAGTATCATACTATTACTTTACATAATTATTGAAGTATTACTTAGCATATTTGTAATTTGCATTTTTACATGTGTTTCATCGACCAAGTTATTAGTTCCAAAAAATAGTGCCAGTTTGACATTTTACAATATTTCTTCCTGAAATAACTATATGGCAAATGTAATTGTTAACAGATTACGTGAAAGTGAAGAGACATAATAGAAAATTTTAGGTGTGTTTATAATTCCTTAATGATACCTATTTTTTTAAAAAAGATTTTATTTATTTGACAGCCAGTGAGAGAGGGAACACAAGCAGGTTTCCCGCCGAGCGGGGAGCCCGATGCGGGCCTCTATCCTAGGTCTCCAGGATCATGACCTGAGCTGAAGGCAGTAGCCCAACCAACTGAGCCACCCAGGTGCCCCAATGATACCTATTTTTAAAAGTTGCTCCTCTCAACTGCAATCATTTTTGTATCCTCTTATTTTTTTGACTTGAGGTAGAAGCCTTCAGGGGTTGTTTTTAAACAAAACAAAACAAAACAAAACAAAACAAAACAACATTGTTTATTTATTTTGGACAGAGACAGAGAGAGAGCAGGGCCAGAGAGAGAATCCTGAGGGAAATTCCCCACTGAGCTAGGAGCCCCATGTGAGTCTTGATCCCACCACCTGAGCCAAAATCAGGGATTGGATGCTCAACCAACTGAGCTACCCAGGCACTCTTCCAGGGGTTGTTCTTGCTTTCTTCTCAGGCCACAGCATCTTAGCTTTTCACAGAAAATTTGTCCTTCCTTTTACATTGGTGGCTCCTTCACTACTTGCTCATGCTTGTGTTCTCGCCTTCCAGGAGCTCAATGTCTATTTAGTAGTCTGCTTTGTCTTGATTATAGTTCACTTTTAAAAATGGGGAAATGTAAGTTATTTAAATTCTTGTTCTTGATATAGTAGTTTTAGTTTAATTTTCTTCTATACCTTTGCTTGCTCATAAAAAATATTTTATATTTTTCCACTGATTCCTTATTTTTACCTAGAAATATTCTCTATTCATTTTTTTCCCTCACCCCCTGACTGCCTACACTCAGATCCTTATTGCATTTTTCAGTTTAATTTCTTCAGAAATAATAATAGTTTGCTTTCCTAACTAACATAAACAACTAGACACACAAAACATTTTGAAAATGCTTAAATATTCAAAATGTATCATGCTAATTAGCATTATCTGAATACTCAGTTTTAAATGTCTTAAAGGTTTTAAAGATATTTAATAAAAATAGGGATGCCTGGATGGCTCAGTCCATTAAGCAGCTGCCTTCGGCTCAGGTTATGATCCCAGGGTCCTTGGAGCGAGTCCCTCATCCAGTTCCTTGCTCAGAGGGGAACCTGCTGCTCCCTCTGCTTGCTCTGCCTGCCGCTCGACTACTTGTGCTCTCTAACAAATAAGTAAATTGAAAAAAAGATATTTAATAAAAATAATAACTTCACACCAATAAAAAGATACAGTAAGAAGATTTCTTTTTTAAGCTTATTGAATAGCAAATACTTTTAGTATTGGAGAGGAAAAAAAAAATTCCTGTCATTCATTTACCACTCAAGATCTAATTTTTCTTAATGGTATTCCTACTACTTCCTCAAATAATGCAACAAATATTAATGTCCTTGAAATATGCTATGTTTATTCCAGATCATAGAGTATATCAGTAAATAAACATATATGTTTGCTCTCATGAAGCTCTTTTTTTTTTTTCTCATGAAGCTCTTAATTCTGGTATCAAGTAATACTAATTCAGTATTTTAATTTGAAATATCCCAAGTAGCAGATTTTGTTATCATTTGTTTAGTTATGTAAAACAATTTTTGTGCATAGTCATAAAGGTTATAAATCTATAATAGCATTTAGTAGTAATTTGTTAAACTCAAATGACTGAAAATTTAAATAGAATATATTGAATTTAGATTTCACATTAAAAATAATGTAAGTTAATTAAAAAAAAAAAAAAACTGATCACCTAACCAAAAGGGAAACTTTGCTACTATTCCATTGCTAAAGATGTTTTTGACACATTAAAACCAAAGAAAAATTCTTTCATTATGAAGAGCTTATCATTGATTTCCTTTGTTAGCCTTTTCAGGCAGGTTTTTCCCAAACCTCCACAAAGCAATAATTGATATCCCAGGGATTCCTTTTGATGCCAAAAGTCAGCTATCAAACATATGGCTTTGTCATGTAAATATGTAATTAATTTTTCCCTTAAAGCATCACAGAAATGCATAGCAGTAGTTACTATGTATTTTTGAGCATTTATAAATTCTAGAATATTTTAAGGAAATGTAACTGACAGATTATGCTTCTCTTTTAGGTCTTTTCATGTTCCAATCATTTGGATTATGAAGAAAAACACTTCACTGTAAGTTTCCAATGTACTCAAGTGGAAATTTATTGTAATGAGAAAGATAAGTCCATATGCTATGAATTGGCAACAGCTGTTCCACTTCCATCCTATGGGATGAGAGAAGAAGAGAAACTGGAACACCTTGATGAATATTAAGATGCTAAGAAAGAGGATACTTGGCACAATGATTCTCCAAGTATCAGAATCTTTGCAGTAATATCATCAAACCTGATGGCAGAGTGATAAGATACCACATCCACACATTACACTTAACTGAAAATTGAAAAATGTCAAATAGTGTATATGTGTATATATCATGCAGTTTCAATTTCTTTGAGTTGTTTTACTGAGTTAGGCAGGTATCCCAATACATTATAGATACAATCTTAGCAAGGGTGTATGTGTAAAACTTAACATCAATGAATAAAAATCTTTTCTAAAAGCTAAAATAGACTTTAGTTAGGGTTTTTATCATGTAATGTAATAGCTAAAATTGTATACCTAATGGAACTAGGTGCTTCAAGAAGTATAGAAAATTACATATTATACTCTTTTTATGAAGTAGTTTTGTGCTATAGTCCCAATACAATTTGTATCTGCCTAACAGTACCTATGAAGCTTTGGTGTTTAAGAGCACCGGATTTCAAGCCAGGTACCAAGATCCAAATTCAAATTTTACCATCAACTAGTTGTGTGACTTTGTGCAAGGAATTTAAATATTCCATGCCAAAGTTTAACCATCAGCTGTAGGTATGGTTGGAGATTTATCATGCCAAGTGGCATAAGCCTCATCTGGTACATCATGAAAACTCAAATATTAGGTGTAATACTTCCAGCTTTAAGGGATGCAAATTGAGTAAAAATTAAAAAGATGATATCTTAGGTATCTTTTTTGAAAAGAGATTATAAAGACTTTCAGTTGTAAATTTTGGATTTTCGGTAAGACAACTAGTAATAACAGAATATTTTAAGTTAGGCAATATTAGGGGTGCCTGAGTGGCTCAGTTGGTTAAGGCACTGCCTTCAGCTCAGGTCATGATCTCAGAGACCCAGAATTGAGCCCCACATCAGGCTCCCTGCTCAGCGGGAATCCTGCTCCTCCCCCTCTCACTCCCCCTGCTTTTGTTCCCTCTCTTGCTGTGTTTCTCTCTGTCAAATAAATGTAATTATTTTTAATTTTTTAAAAGATTTTATTTATTTATTTATTTGACAGAGAGAATGAGAAACAAGTGGGCAGAGAGAGGAGGAAGCAGGCTCCCTGCGAGCAGATAGCCTGATGTGGACCTCGACCCCAGGACCCTGAGATCATGACCTGAGCTGAAGGCAGAGAGGCTTTAACCCACTGAGCCACCCAGATGTCCTGTCAAATGAATTAAAAAAAAAAATCTTAAAAAAAAAAGTTAGGCAATGTTGTAATTTGACTTGATGTTAGAAAAGAAAATTCAGTGACTTTATAAGAAAATTTTGAATTAAAATACAGTTAAAAGTGAATTATAACTAGACATCTGGAATTTGATTGCTTGATATCAAAGTAATTTTAACCAATGGCAGTAAGAACTTTTTTTTAAAAAGATTTTATTTATTTATTTAACAGACAGAGAGATCACAAATAGGCAGAGGCAGGCAAGAAAGAGGAGGAAGCAGTCTCCCCACCGAGCAGAGAGCCTGATCTGGAGCTTGATCCGAGGACCCTGAGATCATGGTCTGAGCCGAAGGCAGATGCTTACCCCTCTGAGCCACCCCAAGAACTTGTTTCAAGAAGAATAGAGAAAACTGAAAAGGCAAACCAAGGGTTTGTTACACACCAGGATGAACAGGATTTGATGACTAGATATGAATAGAATAGGCAAATATAAGGCTTACCTTAACATTTAGTCATTAGAAAAACAACAATGCATTACAGAGTCAGCAAATGTATGGAAAGAAAAAACTGGGCTAAATAGAAAGAGATAATATAAGGGTAGCTAGTTTTATGCATACAGTCTTCTAATGAGAAGATTCTAGAAAATATTTTTTCTAGTGTGACTATCATTTAGATAATTTTCAGCTATTATATGTATGCAGCTCCTGGAAATAAAAATTATTTTTATATGAAGAATTCAATAATGATTTTAAAGCCCATCCTTCCAAATATCAATATAATTAAAGTTATAGTAAAAAGCACATCATTTTTTTATTATTTAGTGTTATGTCAACTCTAGCATTTTTAGCTGTATCATTTTAATTTTAATTTTTTATTATGACTGGATCTCTTGTTGTAATTCCCTCAGCCATCATTATAACCAAGTACATGTCATTCTAATTGCTTTCCCATCACTACAAGTGATCCTTAACATATAATACCATAATGTTTATTGATCTAAATTTTCAATAACGTTCATGAAGGCAGGCATTATGTATATATCATGGCATCTACATGCATAAATAATTTTATTAATGCTCTCTTTAGGGGCATCCAGGTAGGGCTAGAGATGAGACAAAATATGATTAATTTTTAGATTGAGAAATGTTCCACTGTCTCCTCTCTACTCATTCTAATTATGAAATAAATGGGATATGGATAAGTTGGCAAGTCATTTTATTTTATTATTTTATTTTATTTAATTGACAAGAAAACCATAATGTTGGCACACCTTTCAAGAAGAAGATTGAATTTACAGGTATTCTTATAGGAGGGCATAGTAGAGATAGGTAGATAAAAAAGAAAGAACAATTCAGAGAGAGGAAAGTGTATATTTTTTAAAAAATGAGTATGTTTACCACTATAAAACTATTATATAATGACACTTCTGTATTAGAGTATTTGGGTATAAAAATACTGAGGTATAAAATCAAAAAGTCCACTAAAAATCTTGAATGATACTGTACCTATCAATCCTGTTCATCACTGTTGTTATTCATAGAGGAGTTTCCAAAGGATTAGTCTAATTCTGTCATGGTCTACATTCAGGGTAACTATTCATGCACCCACATACACACAAGGTATCCCAAAATCCTCACGTTTTAGGAAAATTTATCATAATCCAAGATTCTGGACCAATAGTGTTTGAAAAATGATGAGTTGGTGGAGTAAAATGCAGGAAAAACTCAGAAACAAATCTTCCTTCCATTCAACTCCTTTATTCTTCTGAAATTGTTATCCTTGCCCTTATCCTCCTTCTCCCAATGTTTCTGGTGGCCATTTTGGTTTGTCTTACTCACTTTTCCAAGGAGTATCTTATTTTAATTCCAAAAGAAGAAAAATGATCCTATTGGAAAGTCTATTTTTGTATTAAAATTGATAGACTCTTTGAATTCTTATTTTCTTGAAAAAATAGCTCTCAGTATAAAAGTGACAGAGAATAAGAAAAGGGGCATATATGTAGAACTATACAATGAATATAGCAATATTGTTGCAATATCATAAAAAGATTAGACTTTATCCTCTAGTTAAGGAATGACTCTTTGTCCTAGGTTGTATAATTCCCTTACCCTTAAACAATGTCCTAAAAAATCCTGAGAACCTGTATATGTTACCTCACATGTCAAAAAAAAAAAAGTTTTTGCAAGTGGATGTGATTAGCTTAAGGGTATCGAGATAGAAAAATTATCTAAGATTATCAGTCTAGGCCCAATGTGATCACAATGGTCATTGTAAGAGGAGACAAGAAGGTCATAACTAGAGAAAAATTGCTATGGCAACAGAAGCAGAAAGAGATAGAGAATTTAGAAGATGCTATTCTAGTTCCTTTGAAGATAACAGATGGGACCACAAACCAAAAAATGCAGGCAGACTATAGAAGCTAGAAAAGGCAATGGCATGTATTCTCTTTTAGAGCCTAGAGAAGAAATTCAATCCCACTGCCTATTTTAGACTTCTTCCCTTCAGACCTATAAGAGAACTGATAAGGGAGAACAGTCATAAGTAGGCAAAGATTAAGACACTGTTATGAAGTTATCAATGTGGGATTGTGAAATAGACTAAAGGAATTACCATGCAAATAGCAAGAAAGTGCTAGTTATAAGGAGAAAATTTTGGATGGAATACAAATTATTTTTAGTGTTAAAGAAACAGTTTAAAAAATATCCTTAATTTAGATTAGATTAGATGGGTGAGAAGAATTATATAACTGAAAAGTAAAAATTACAGAAAGCAGATGTGATTGGGGTTAAAATTGTTGAATTTACCTCTCTACTAAAGATTCACAGATCACAATTCACAGATGAGTGATAACACACTCATTTATGCATGTCATGTCATATAAGGGTAAAAATTAATGGTCAATATTGGTTCAGGTAATAATAAAATATTGAAGTTGAAGGGTCATGTGGGTGGTAGAGTCCGCTGAGCATCTGACTGTTGGTTTTGGCTCAGGTCATGAACTCTGGGCTCAGTGCTGGGCTCTGGGCTCTATGTGCAGCATAGAGTCTGCTTGAGATTCTCTTTCTTTCTCTCCCTCTGTCCCTTCCCCCTTTCAAATAAATAAATAAATCTTTAAAAAATATTGAAATTGAAGATGGTATCTGAGTAGTAAGAAAAGTCACCAAAGAGTTCTCTGTATTTTACAAGTCATCCTGTGCTCTTTATAAATGACAGAGGCAATGATCCTATAATTTTACTTGGCTTCTATTTTAAAAGAAGCAATGTGTATAATCCCAAAATAGTCAATAACAGTTATAAGATTTAAAGATAAATATTCGGGGTGCCTGGGTGGCTCAGTTGATTAAGCGACTGCCCTCGGCTCAGATCATGATCCAGGAGACCAGAGATCAAGTCCCACATCAGGCTCCCTGATCGGCAGGAAGCCTGCTTCTCCCTCTCACTCCCCCTGCTTGTGTTCCCTCTCTGTCAAATAAATAAAATATTAAAAAAGAAAGAAAGATAAATATTTACTGTGTACCCATCTAGTCCATGGAAGTATGGGATTTTATTCAAATTCCTTAATGTTCAGATGAGTCCACGTTGTTTTCTTAATTACTATGCAAATGTGCATAAGTCTTATTTTGTTTTATTATTTTATTTTTAAAGATTTTGTTGGGGCGCCTGGGTGGCTCAGTTGGTTAAGCGACTGCCTTCGGCTCAGGTCATGATCCCGGAGACCGGGGATCGAGCCCCATATCGGGCTCCCTGCTCTGCAGGAAGCCTGATGCTTGGCTCCTGGATCATGACCTGAGCCGAAGGCATACTCTTTACAGCTGAGCCACCCAGGCACCCTCATAAGTCTTATTTTAATGTAGAATCAAAATAAAGCTCCCTTATAAAGGGACACTGGCTGGCTCAGTGGAGCATGCTACTCTTGATCTTGAGGTTGTGGGTTCGGGCCCCTCACTGGGTATACAGTTTACATAAATATAAAAATTTTTAAAAGCTTCATTATGAAATAAATCCAAAATTAACCTCAAAATATATTTTAAAAGGAATATAAGTAATATAATAATTTGTTACATGGGTAATGTCTTATTCCAATAATGTATTTACAAATGCATGAACAATAAAACAATTTCTTTTTAGTCTATTACTTGCAAATGAAAATATAAGTATACCTAAATTTATCCAAATATCTGAATATATATTATTTATATTAAATTTCAAAATCAAACTTGTCCTTTTCATGTTATTCAATACACAAACATTTAATACAGTCTCAGTGATTATCATGATTCCTTTTCAATTACTTATCACATAATAACTATAAGGCTCTTTTCTCTCAGAAACCTTAACACAGATGCATATAAGAGAGGTTGATTTTCAAATTTTTTTAGAAGACAAATATTTTAAATAATAGGATTAAGTTGCAAAATTAAATATGAAATAAATGATTGCTACTTTTAGAAGGTACACATAAGCAATATCAGAATGTTCATTAACTTTCTGAATTGTTTTCTTTTTTTTCCTTTTTTTTTTTTTTTAAAGATTTTATTTATTTGACAGTGATAAACACAGAGAGAGAGAGGGCACACAAGCAGGGGGAGTGAGAGAGGGAGAAGCAGGCTTCTGGCCGAGCAGGGAGCCCAATGTGGGACTCGATCCCAGGTCTCCGGGATCATGACCTGAGCCGAAGGCAGTCGCTTAACCAACTGAGCCACCCAGGCGTCCCTGAATTGTTTTCTTTTATGAAACTACTTAGCAATCCCCAATACAGCTAATTCTAGCTTTCCATTAAAATTATCTAGAAAGAAGGAGAAAATAGGATACCAAAAATAGTACTGAAAATTTTTAATGAAATATTATCCAAATTTAGAGTGAGATTTCAGAATAATTTGGATTGAATACCTATATCTTACATCCAGGCTTCTCTTCACCATAAAGAAATTATCAATGATTGAATAAAAAGAAAAAATAAAGCTAGCAATCTAAAATTTGTTTTAAAGCACTAAAAAAAGCATTTATGGGGTGCTTTGGGTGGCTGATTCAGTTAAGTGTCTGCCTTCAGCAGGTCATGATCGTAGGGTACTGTGATATAGCCCCACATCAGGATCCTTGCTCAGTGGAATGTCTGCTTCTCCTTCTGCCTTGCACCCTGGCCTGTGTTCTCTCTCTCTGATTCACTCACTCTTTTTCAAATAAATAAATAAATACAACTTAAAAAAAGAATTTAGAGAAATTATAGGAAATTTTATTTTTTCCATTGTATCTCCTTCCTTACTTCCTCCTCAAATAATGGGTCTTCCAACACTTTCATGACAATTTCTTGGGCTCATGAAGAAGATCATACCAAAGTACCCACAAAGAAGAAATAAATCAATTAGGTCTTCAAAGTAAATTTTAGAAACATAATAGGACACCTAGATTTTTAAAATAAGAATTTTTATGGGTACATTAATTCATTGTTCCTTAGTCTGAGCTTGAAGTATCAAGATTTAATGAACAAAAGGAACTGGATAAAAAGTTTAACTACAATCCTAATTAACTCAGGAAAGTATGGTAGAAGAACAAGGCTACATTTGCCCTGGGAAATTACTGATTCAGAACTAGAACTTGGGGACTCAGAAACAAAGCTGCAGAGATGTGTATAGACATACAAGATTTATGGAACTGAACTTCAAGAGACAATTTATACAAGAACAGGAGACCTTAGACTTAAAAGAAGTGTCAGCTTTCCAACAGAGGAGGAATATTTAACTATACCATGAGCTCACTCTGGTAAGAAAACAAACAAAGAAACATGATATTTAACATTAATCTAAAGTTCCTACCACCTCAACCACTTAGATTAAAGTCTCTAAATGGGCTTTCATTCATGAGCCTACAGAAATATTTTTTTAATATTAGCAAATTGATAACCTTCTTAATTTAATTTAATTTAATTTAATTTTTCAAAAGCTATCTTTTATTTCTTCAACAAAGCCCTCTAACAGTAACTCAGCCTTTAAGGCCCATACTTTTTGCAAGGATGAAACCCACAGTCCTCGGCATTGCCTAATTTACTTGAACAAAGATTTACAACTATAAACCAAAGATTCCTGTTCATCTTTTTTGAATGCTGACCTATCTCAAGTCTAGGGTGGGAGGGCAATGAAATGTGGGGAGAGGACAGACACTCAACTGTACTCATGAGATGCAGGAGCACTGACATCAATGGAAGTGAAGCCAGCTTTGGATCGAAAATTTGGATCATACATCCCGGATATACTTATTGGACACCATAGGTCACCTCCTCACAATTTACACACTGGGCTTCCCCCTCCTCTGCTCTAGCATCAAACAGAGGTTGTTTTTCCCAGATGCACTGCCAACTTGGGGCCCCAGGAGCCCATGCACTGGCCTCTGTCACATTTTAAATGTCATCTCATGAAGAACAGCAGTTAACAATAGAAACTACCCTGTGGTGTGCTCACTTTGGCAGCACATACACTAAAATTGGAATGCTGCAGAGATTAGCATGGCCCCTGTGCAAGGACAACACGCAAATTGTGAAGTGTTCCATCTTTAAAAGAAAAAAGAGAGAGAGAGAGAGACAAAGAGAAAATAAAGAAATTATCCAATGCTGCTGGAGTCAGGCTAATGTTGCCCATCTCCTCACTGCTTTCTATGAATCCTCCCCTCCCCCCACCACACATGCGATTGCAACCTTATATATAAAGAAAATATAGTGTGACCAAATAGTTCATACAATGTGGAAAAAAATCAGGTAATTTAATTCACCAAGCACCGAATTATTAATTTAGAACCTCAAAAAGCATCTTGAATCAACAAAGCATAGGTCACTGTCTCTAATTGACACAACAGACAGTTGGATTTAGTCTAAGTCTCTCACAGACACATGCAGCCACCATGCCTTCATGTCTATGTCAGTACTTTTACATACCGCAGAGAAATTAAACTATCTCCTTACAATCACTATTACTTAGAGTTATTTCTGGTGTATGCAGCCAAAATCAAAACACTAACATGGATAGAGGCAACATTATTTTTATTAGGCTTCTCTAACACAGAATTTTAAAAATAATTTTATTTATATCAATTCATAACATCATAAAGTACACACAAAATAAATGTACATAAAATAAAAAGTATTTTGGGCATCTGAGTGGCTCAGTGGGTTAAAGCCTCTGCTTTCGGTTCAGGTCATGATCTCAGGGTCCTGGGATCGAGGCCCACATCGGGTTTTCTGCTCAGCAGGGAGCCTGCTTCCTCCTCTCTCTCTGCCTGCCTCTCTGCCTACTTCTGATCTCTCTCTCTGTCAAATAAATAAATAAAATCTTAAAATAAATAAATAAATAAATAAATAAATAAATAAATAAATAAATGAAATAAAAAATAAAAAGTATTTTTACAAATAAAAAATTACTGCAAATCAGTGGCTAAATATCAATATCCTGATGGAAAAAATATATGAATAGTTTTTTTTTAAAAAGGAAATGAAAATGTATATGAAAGTATACAAAGATAATTTTAACATACTAGTATTTAAAACAATATATAAGTCAGTTATATCTCAAAAATAGAAGAAAGAAAAATAGATTATAAAAATTTTAATATTTAACTGAGATACTGTATACATGTTTTGGAAAGGATCATCTATCATTGATGATTGCAATGTGAAATATATCCATATATGCATACATACATACATATATATATATGAAGTATAGTATTTAGGAAGGAGACTTTGTTAATATGTATTGAAATCATTCAAACATGAATAATATTTGAATGAGCAATTCAATTTCCATAATTTGTTTTATATTATATTTTCATATTATATTTTCATAATTATAGAATTTCTCTTCCTTTTTGGTGTTTCAGGTTCTCCAGGTATGTGTATTGTACAAGTAGAACACAGAGGCCCAATTTTCCTTCATCCATAACCCAATAATTTATCAAAATATTTTTCTTTTGGATGAATTAGTCTTCCATTATTAATGACAATATTTGTTTTCATCACTCTGTTGGATATGCTTTGTGTTGTTTCACATCCTTGTTCATATGTGTACAGATTCATTATCAAATATTGAACAAATACGACCTCTTTACCTTTCTTGCCATCTCTGCTTTTCATAATAGTAAGCCTTACCAATCAAACAACTATCAGAGTTAGAAGAATCAAGTTAATTAGAAGTTACAAAGACAATGAAATTCCAAATAGTAAGCATATTTTCTCTTCTTAACACCTCCCTCAATTTTATCTCTCTGTCATACTTGGAAAATAATCATATAAGTAATTCTTTGATAGAGAAAAGGGTAAAGTAAGTTGGTTATTTAAACCATAGTTTCACTGGAAGCCAACTCATCACACATTACATCAGCTGGGACATAACCTGAGAACCAGAAAAGTGTAAGTCCTAGAGTAACTGTAGGCTGGACCACAGCTTTTTCCCCTTAACACAATGGTTTGTGTGTCACTTTTCTTGTAGGGGGTCCCAACATTGAAATTAAAAGTTCATAGTACCTTTGTGTGCTCTTTATTGGTAAACTTTATTTAAGACCAATAAGCACTCTGTATTAATAAAAATGGCATTAACAAAAGTATATTAATACCTTGAGTGTATTTCTTCCATTAACTTGAAAACTGTAAAATTAATCAAAGAGAAAGAAGTGTAAAGAATACTAACTTCTGGCATTTCAGAGATGTTAAATATTATCTCCTTTACAATAATAAAATGACCAAAAGTGTTTCTCCACACAAAAAATGGATAGACTTATTGTTTAATGATACTGTATGATAAGGAAACTACACTTAGTTACATACACAAATATTTTCATTCATTGTGAAAACATATGGTATATATGCCTTCAATTTGGATTCCCCCAAATTAAAGACAAGAAAACAGTTACAGAATATCACTGCATCATTAAATTGCCTTGTTTGGTAATGGATCAATTTTGAGAATGTTTCCTTTTTAAAAAAATCACCAATGAAAATATACCCTTTTTTCCAAGATAGAAAAAGTTGCTTGGTATTCTATTTATATTCATCAACTTCTTTAAAAAATTGAAAGTAGCCAATGTTTACTTAGATGATAATAAATAGAAGTACTATATATTTTAACTATGACAGAATAAAAAATGGATAAAAAATTGGGTTTAGATATTACTATTGTATTTGATGCCTAAGAAAGTTACATATTACTATGTTAAAAGTATACAGCCTTGCCCATCATAGGCTTTCACGAAAGCTGTGGATACAGATCTGTCACTCTTCTTGACATAGCACTGACAACAGGCCTATCCCACAGAACGATGAAAACCTAATGCAATAGGAATTTCTAATCTCCCTCCAATCACATATTCTTTCCTTGGAGTTCTGCCAGGAGGTGTTTCCTCTGAGAACAATGCTCAAACTTTTCATTACAGAACTCAAAACCACTTAAATTCACAGAATTTTAGATGCCCACATTTGCATTAAACTTGAAAGACTGGAGCTGAATTCATATGGGGGGGTCTCTAAATCTTACTAAGAAATTATTAACACTTCTTTTCTGTCTTGAAAATTAAATGCTCCATGAATAGAAATCTTTGGTTTTGTATCAAGTTTGATTTAGCTTTCCCATTTCTTTTGGGATGATGTGCTTTTGTGGGATATCATGAATACTTAAGTAAAAAGCAAGAACACAGACAGGAAAATTTGCTTAGGGCTCATTGTTAATAGGGAAAATATGTGCCTGAATATGTGTGTGTGTGTGTGTGTGTGTGTGTGTGTGTGTGTGTGTGTGTGTGTTTGCGCGTGCATGTGCTCATATGCGTGTGTGTCTTTATACTTGTCATTCTGTAGACATTAATTTACCCACTCTATTATTAGATGATAACATATAAGATTTATTGTCTACTTTGAGATCTCTTGAGTGCATTCAGAGACAATGTTGAACTCTTCTTTAAAAACTCTTTAAAACAACCTGAACTAAACTCAAGTTTAATGTGTTTCTGCCTGCCTTAAAAATCCTAATGGAAAGTGACTTTTGGAGTTTCCATAAAAAAAAGAGCTTGTTTTGTAAAAACCCAACATTGCAAATGAAAAACTATTATCCCCATTTCCTCAAGGCATCATTCAGGTTTTTACCTTAGGTTCCAAAGAAACACTTTAGATCAAGGGTCATCACAGTTTTTTCTGTAAAAACTAACTAGAAAATATTTACCTTTTGTGGGTTAGAGGTCTTCATTCCACCTACCCAACTGTGCATGAAAGCAGAATGGTTATATAAAACTTTATTTACAAAAACAGAAGGTGAGCTATCTTTGGCCAGTGGGCTCTAGTTTGTCAATCTTTGTCTTAAATTATGAACATCTACAAATTATTGCAAAATTTAAAATGTGAAATCTAAATATTTTTGATTAATAGGTTAAAGTATGCATTTATAATAAATCTATTGTTATTAATGATTATGTATATTCACTTTGAAGCCTAGTCTGAAAATGACTCGTTAATATTTGACATTCACTGGAAATCACTATTTATAACAATATTTCTATTTCATTTTTTAGAAAAAAAGAGCAGAACAATGTGGCTGGAACTACAGTGTATTATGCTAAGTGAAAAGTCAATCACAGAAAGACAAATATCATATGATTTCACTCATATGGAATTTAAGAAAAAACCGGATGAACATAGGGTAAGGAAAAGAGAGAGAATAAAATCATAAAATAGACACTTAACTATATAGAACAAACTGAGGGTTGCTGGAGAGGAGATGGGCAAGGGGATGGGTTAAACGGATGATGGGTATTAAGGAAGGCACTTGTGATGACCACCGTGTGTTATATGTAAGTGATGAATCACTAAATGTTACTTCTGAAATCAATATTACACTATATGTTAACTAACTATAACTTAAACAAAAACCTAAAAAATAAAAAATAAAATAAATAAAAAATAATGATTACTTTTACCATTTACTTTGTTCTGCACTGAGGATGAAAACAAAGAAATTTTATCTCTCAAGACTTTATATTCTAAATGTAACCTGAACTAGCACTATTAAAATTGAAATGTATACCAAATATAACAAAAACAGAAAACGTAGCAATTAAATTTATCTGTGGAGGGCAGAAAAACTTACAAGACTGGTTACACCTATATAGGGATTGTCCATTCTCTTCCTATTACACAGCAATTCAAAGGCATAAGAATATAATCATGCTTTTGGGATTTATTGAATAATAATAAATTCTAGTGCAAGGAGACCACAGAGCAAACATATTTGTTTAAGTATGTCAAATAAGATCATTACAGGTATGATTTAATTCAATGGTAAGTGAATGAAGAATAACGACCTATGAAAAAAGTCCGGGTAGTAAAAATTAATAGAAGTTAATGCCTTACTGGATATGTATGTATGTATTACTGGATATGTATGGTTAAAGGTGAAGGAAAGTAGTTGTCAAAGAGAACTGGAGGACTGTACCTGGGGTGACTAAATGAACTGGCTTATCGTAAACTTAGATTTTAATATAAGAAGGAGGAGACACAAGTATTTGATAATTTAGAACATCATATAGATGAGGTTCTTATAGGTATTATGGAAAAGCATTTGGGTCATTAAAATTAAGTGTTTGGGAAAGATAAGCAGCCTTTTAAATACCGGTGATGCATCCCTAATCACATACTCCAGAAATCATTTCATTAAACAAGTGAACTGGATCATAAATGTATTATGTCCATATTAAAATCACAGTCTTTGTAAGGCTTATGTGAACATTTCAATGGATAGTTCTTCACAATTATATCATTTAAATATTATTATTTAGTTCAAATGCATATTTTACAGTTAACTTATTCATGAATATTCTGAGATGGATACTTCTTCAAAACTGATTCAATTATAAGAGTCATAGAAAGGTGGAAAATAGTTTTATGGCTTTTCATAACATCACCTACTCCAAGGTCAACTTTTTCATCATTTATAATTATGATTTCAGGAATTCAATTAAGTAATTGCTTGAATGCATGCATGAAAGAAGAATAACTTTAAAATATTTTAGTCCTTTGAAGGCATCCATCTGTCTAATACTTATGAATAAATGGAATAGTGTATTAGTAAAACAAGTATAGAATTCAGGATCCTTGATTTTCAAAAAGCAACATTATTTATTTTTCTACAACCTGTTACTCAGAAAATACAAATGTCACATCAGTAAGCAACATTGAATATGTTTGTCTTTGATAACTTCTCATAACATCAAGTATGACTAGTCTGCCATGAACCTATTCCAAATACTTCAGAAGATGTAAAAAATTGAAAAGGCAATTCAACAATTATCTCTCCAGTTGTGTTGAACTGTGTAGCTAAATCAGTCTTTATCATCAGAATGCTGCATAATTATGTTATTTCACCATTTCACCTTCTCCATCCTTGACGTTCTAATCACTACTGCACTAGTTTTATTAATAATAAAAATTGCAAATATTTATTCAAAATTAATGATGTGCCAGATGTTTGGCTTAAACTTTGCATTAATTAACTCATGATTCTCCAAAATCAGTTATTTCATCTCTAGAGGTATGGGAAGATTTCTAAAAAAAAGTGTGTCTTGCATTATTTTAAAGGATTCAACTCCAGGTACAAAACCTTCAAATATATAGTTTCTAAAACTAGTATTTCTTTAAGCTTCTATGTTCATGCTCATTCCACTATCTTTTCTGTTTTTCACAATGGATCTTTCTCATATTATGGGGGGAAGAAAGCAGAATTTGCCACAAACAATATTTCAAAAAACTTGTGTTTATAAGATAATGTGCATTTATTGTTTTTGAAATATTTTTGAAGAGGGACCTAAAAATTATCAGCTAAAGTTATTAAAAATTATAATTGAGGGCACCTGGGTGGCTCAGTAGGTTAAAGCCTCTGCTTTCGGCTCAGGTCATGATCTCAGGGCTCTGGGATCAGGCCTGCATCAGGTTCTCTGCTCAGTGGGGAGCCTGCTTCCTCATCTCTCTCTGCCTGTCTCTCTGTCTACTTCTGATCTCTTTCTATGCCGAATAAATAAATAAAACCTTAAATACACACACACACACACACACACACACACACAATTATATATATATATATATATATATATATATATATATATATATATATATATATATATATAATTGAGCACTAGAAAGAGCTTTTCTCCCACTACACACAAAACAAATTCAGGTGCTCAAAAAAATCATAACTTTTCCTTAACTCATGAAAGAGTTAAAGTTTTAGGAAGCAATCTATCCAGAAATTGAAATAAAGACATTCTGTCAAGTAGAGGTGGGATGCAGCATTTACTCATCTGGGGCAGAGCACTGGAGGAAGAGATGTAAGGCGCCATAAAAACTGGTAAAAATAATGCAGTTAGGGGCACCTGGGTGACTCAGTTGGTTAAGCAACTGCCTTCTGTTCAGGTCATGATCCTGAAGTTCTGGGATGGAGTCCAGCATCGGGCTTCCTGCTCAACAGGTAGTCTGCTTCTTCCTGTGACCTTCCCCTTTCATGCTTTCTCTCTCCTCTCTCTCTCTGTCTCTCAAATAAATAAATATTTTAAAAAATAATAATGAAGTTAAAATTGTTACTAAATTGCTAAAGTTGAAGGCAGGCTAGCATGAGGCTTTAGGAACCCTTGCAGGCACAGACAAAAGAGAAATTCACATTCACTCATAGACTCCTCTCTGCAAACCTCACCATTTACAAGAAACATAGGGAGAGAATTCCTCCTCTTTGGTGCAGATCTGGGACAGAATAGCAGCAGACCCTGGAGGGGGCGGTTAAAAAACTCCATCCCTTATTCTTCACTAACATTTTCCCTATAAGCCTTAAAGCATGAAGCAGCAAACTCTGTCACCCTAAAATGGTGTGGAAAGATCTACTTGACTAACAGAAAGGAGGATAAAAAACAACAACAAAAAAACCAAAAATACCCAACCATTTCTGCTCCTTGAAAGGGGCAAGAAACCCTCACTGGACCAGACAGTTGGT
This sequence comes from Spilogale gracilis, assembly GCA_004023965.1. Lineage (NCBI taxonomy): Eukaryota > Metazoa > Chordata > Mammalia > Carnivora > Mephitidae > Spilogale > Spilogale gracilis. The sequence goes on from PITA01006796.1 coordinate 27,877, forward strand.
GGTATTCAACCATGGTATAGATTCAGGGTAAATTACAGCCTCTTTGCCAAGACTCAGAGACATGGGCTATAAATATATTTTAGGATTAATGAAACAGAAAACACTCTGTTCTTCTCACCTCACCCCAAAATGCCTAGCAAGCACCAGAAAACATGAAAATCAGTCTCCCATTTGTGGCAGGACAAGAGAAAGAAGAGAGAATCTTTCTAAAAAGTAAGCTCATAAGGAAAGCCTAAAGCAAAAAATAAAATGGGAACATTAAGTAAAACTCTTGAGCAATGAGCCCCCAGTCAAAGCACAAAGTAAAGCTAGAGGATTTGAATCTGGTGATATACTGAGGATAATCATAGAAACAACCAAATCTATAACCAGAAAATCTCACTTAGAATATTCTCTATCTGATGTGTCTCTTAATGGAGTCTCCTGAATAGCTCAGTCAACTAAGTCTCCAACTTGGTTTCAACTCAGATCTTGATCTCAAGGTAGTGTGAACAAGCCTCATGAGAGGCTCTGTGCTCATCATGCATTCTAGTTGAGATTCCTCCTCCCTCCATCTTCCTCCCCCTCTGATCTCTCTCTAAAATACATAAATAATACTTTTAAAAATAGATGATCAATAGATAGATGATAGATAGATAGATAGATGATAGATGATAGATAGATAGATAGATAGATGATAGATAGATAGATAAGTGTTATTTAATGGTTGAGCCCAGATACCTAACCTAGGACATTAATGATCTATTACAGGGAATTAGAATTGAAAGAAACCATGTGTGTCTTAAATCCAATAGACAGCTCGACTATATGCCTTAGCCAGTACATGGGCGACAAGAAGACAGTGACTAAAAAGACAAACATGATATTAAAATAGAAACCTTATGCATAAAAAGATTTAAAATTTCCTGTAACCATTTTTAGAGAAAAAATAAGAAAATAAATAAGGAAGAAGTCAGGTCAAAAAACAATAATCTGGGGTGCCTGGGTGACTCAGTCATTAAGTGACTGCCTTCTGCTCAGGTCATGAACCTGGAGTCCCAGGATCAGGCCCCACATCCGGCCTCCTGCTCTGCAGGAAGCCTGCTTCTCCCTCTCTCACTCCCCTTGCTTGTATTCCCTCTCTAGCTGTGTTTATCTCTGTCTATGTCTACTTGTTAGTGTGGAGTATAGATTCAGAAGTGATGTTCCTAGATGCATAAGCCAATCTGTCACTAACTTATAGGAGAAAGGTTTAAGAACCACAGAAGGGTTGAATCTCACTGTCATTAAATCACTGACAATAACATATTAAGTTAGAACTTAATAATAGAAAGATATTTAAAAGATTCCACATATTACAAAAAATGTACATTTCTAAATAATCCATTGATCAAATAGTAAATAGAAAAGAATATTATATTTGAATTATATAAAAATACAAGTTCAATGTATTAAACTTCATGACTTGTAGTTAAATGAATGCAATAAATGATTACTTAGAAGAGAGACTTCATATTAATTACCTAAGCTTATTTAAAATCTAGAAGAAAAAAGGAACAAATTAACACCCAAAACAAGCAGAAAGAAAGAAATATTAAAGAATAGTCTGGGGGTACCTGTGTGGCTCAGTTGTTAAGTGTCTGCCTTCGGCTCAGGTCATGATCCCAAAGTCCCAAGATCAAGCCCCACATCAGGCTCCCTGCTTGGTGGGAAGCCTGCCTCTCCCTTTCTCACTCCTCCTGCTCATGTTTTGGTCTCTAGCTTTCAAATGGATAGATACAATCTTAAAACAACAACAACAACAACAACAACAACAACAAACAAAAAACAACTCTGTTAATGAAATTGAAAAAATAAAAAAAGAAAAACCCAGATAGTCGATGAAACCAAAAACAGATTCGTTGAAAAAAATCAACAAAATTGATAAAATCTTCATCATACTGAATAGAAAAACATATCTACATAAATACAACTATGCCGGGGGCCAGCCCCAGCAACAGTTAGGGTCTGAGAGTGAGGAAGGAGTGGGCGAAAATGAGGAGACCAAACTTCAAGTAGGACTCTCCTCAAAACACTGTTCTCAGGACTCTTTATTTATAGAGAGTTACATGTTTTTTCAGGTGGAGACCTTGTGGGCAAAGAGTTTCTTTGAGTGACAGATTATCAATCTGGAGTGACAATAATGATAATAGTGTTTTTAGAGGGTCTGTGTGAAACAGGATGTGCTCGTGAGAACAGGATGTGCTCACTATACCCTAATTTATAGAATGATTGGTCACAAGCAGACATGTCCCGTGAGAACAGGATGGTTTCTGCAAGCCCCTATCTCATTAAATTGTTTTACTGCTCCCGAGAATAGGGAGGTGAATGAGGGGTCACACAAACAGGAGGTTGCAATATCCAAGCTGCTTATGTTAGTAAAGATTTTACTAAGTTTTAAAGTAAGTATGTTGTGCCCCCAAAATCCTACAATTATCAATCTTTATAAGGATTGGCATAAGAGGATTCAAAACTAAGAGCAAGAGAAAGCATTAACTTGATTATAAGTGAAGTTAGAGGAAATAGTGTCAAATAAATTATAATAGTTGAACAGACAAGGAATAATGGAAACAAATATCTTCTGGTGTCGATGACCACAACTTTGCAGAGCTCCCTCACTTTGAGGGAGGATCATGGGCTCTGTGCCTTGCAGAGGGAGCCCATATGAGCGATCAGGCTGCAGGTCTGCGGCACAACTATTAGGAAGGAAAGAGGAACAATCACATTTTCTTTACTAGTATTAAAAGGATAATAAGGAAATATTACAAATTTATGCCCATAAGTTTTAATATTTAGATGACATAGTATAATTCTTGAAATATCCAAACTAGTAATCATCATTCAAGAAAAAGTAATAATATGAATAGTTTTATATTTATGAAATATACTTTATGTGTATTTAAAAATGTTCAAACTAAGAAAACCCCAGGGCTTTCTGGTGATTTTTTCCAAAATTATTGATTGATTGATTGATTGATTGATTGATGGTTTTGTTTAAATTCCAATTAGTTAAAATACATTGTAATCTTCATTTCAGGTATAAATATAGTGATTCAACACTTCCATACAGTATTCAGTGCTCATCACAACAACTGTACTCTTAATCCCCATTACTTATTTAACACATTCCCCTACCCACCACCCCTCTGGCAACCATCAGTTTATTTTTTATAGTTAAGGGCCTATTTCTTGGTTTACCTCTCTATCTCTTTTCTTTCCCTTTGCTCATTTGTTTGGTTTTTTAAATTTCACATATCAGGAAATTATATGATATTTGTCTTTCTCTCACTGACGTATTTAACTTAGTATAATACTCTCTAGCTCCAACCATGTAATTGCAAATGACAAAATTTCACTCCTTACTTATGGCTGAATAATATTCCATATCGCCTCCTCCTTTATCCATTCATCATTCATCATTGATGGACACATGGACTGTTTCTATAATTTGGCTATTATAGGTAATGCTGCTATAAACCTTGGGGTTAATGTATCCCTTTGAATTAATATTTTTATACTTTTTAGATAACTACCCAGTAGATCCATTGCTGGATTGTAGGGAAATTCTATTTTTTTTTAAAGATTTTTTGTTTTCACAGAGAGAATGAGTGAGTGAGAGAGAGAGAGAGAGAGCACAAGCAAACAAGCAAGAGCAGAGGGAGAAGCAGACTCCCCAATGAGTTGGGAACCTGACAAGGGATTCCAGGACTCTGGGATCAGAACCTTAGTCAAAGGTAGACTTTTAATGGAATGAGCCATCCAGGCACCCCGGGAAATTCTATTTTTAACTTTTTGAGAAAACTCCATAATGTTTTCCAGAGTGGCTGCACCAGTTTGCATTCCTACCAATAGTGTAGGAGGGTTCCCCCTTTCTCCACATCTTCTGCAACACCTATTCTTTCATATGTCATTGATTTTAGCCATTGTGACAGGTGTGAGGTGAAATCTCACTGTAGTTTTGATTTGTATTTCCATGATGATGAGAGAGGTTGAGCATCTTTTCATGTGTTTGTTGGTCATCTGTATGGTTTTTGTTGAAAAATGTCTATTCATATTTTCCTTCTTCCCATGTTTTAATTGAATTTAACTAAAAATTTAAAAAAGGAACAGTACCAATTCTATACAAACTCTTTCAGAAAACCGAAGAGGCAAGACTCTTTTGCAAATTATTTCAGCAGACTACCATTTGCTTAATACAAAAAAAACTAATGAGAAAAAAAAATTATAGACTAATCCCCCTCATGAAAAAACATACCAAACTCTACACTAAAATACAATACATAAAACATAATATCTAGAAATATGTAAAAAGAACAATATAATACAACATAGCCAATTTTAGTTTATCCCAGGAATGTAAGACTGGTTCAACATTTGAAAATCGAACAATGTACATTACCATAATAGACAAAAATGAAAACCCGTATCTTAATAGACACAGCAAAGTTCTCCAACAAAACAACATTTATCCATGATAAAGAGTCTAAGCAAACTAAGTAGAATAAAATCTCCTCAACCTGATAAATCATCAAAAACAATAAAACACACACACACACACACACACACACACACACACACACATACTACAGTAAATGTCACAACTAAAGGTGAAAACCTAATTAATTTTTCCCAAAGCTTAGAACAAAGTGATGATATATACTCTTCAATATCATACTGGAGGTCCTAGACTGTGCAATCAGGCAAGAAACATAAATACAAAGAGTACATACTAGAAAGAAAAAAAATAAAATTCTCTATTCACAGCTAACATGTCTATCTGTATAGAAAATGTCACAGAATCCACAAAAAATGTTATTTAAATATAAGTAAATTTAATAATGTCACAGCATGTAAGGTCTTTATGTCAAAATCAATTATATTTTAAATACTAATTGGAAATTAAAAATTTTAGTGTGCCATTTTCCAACACACAAAATATTAAATAGTTAAAAGTCTATTAAGATATGTACAAAGATCTGTACTGTATGCTAGAAAGTACAAAATGCTGATGAAAAAATCAAGAGACTAAAATAGAGATATGTACTATGTTCATGGAATGAAAGTCTCCACATTGTGAAGATGGAAATTTCACCAACCTGAGCTATAGTTATATTACAATTCCAATAAAAATGTAGGCTGAGTTTCTTTTTAAATAAAACAACAATTCCTTCTAAACGAACTAGAATAGGCAAAATATATTGAAAAAAAATTATAGGCCTTAAACTACATTATTTCAAGATGTAATTGAAAGCTATAGTAGACAGTTTGTACTGGCAAAAGGATAGACATATAGATCAATAAAAATGGAAGAAAGAGAGTAGAAATAAATCCATGCATGTGGTCGACTGATTTCCAACAATTTTGTTAACTTCTTGTCAAAGATGCAGAGTAATTGAAATTTTCATACATTGTAAATGGGAACACAAAATAATATAGCCACTTTGAAAACAATTTAAATGTTAGTTAAAAGTAAAATATCCAGGGGCGCCTGGGTGGCTCAGTTGGTTGAGCGACTGCCTTCAGCTCAGGTCGTGATCCTGGAGACCTGGGATCGAGCCCCACATCGGGCTGCCTGCTTGGCGGGAAGACTGCTTCTCCCTCTCTCACTCCCCCTGCTTGTGTTCCCTCTCTGCCTGTGTTTCTCTCTGTAAAATAAATAAAATCTTAAAAAAAAAAAAGTGAAATATCCACCTAACATATGACCCCTACAATTCCTCTTCTAAATATTAATCAAGTGAAATAAATCTTTATGATCACAAAATATCCTGTATGACAATCTTTATAGCAGATTTAGTAATAATTACCAAAAATTGCAAGCAAAACAAATACCCTTCAACTAATTAATGGATAAACCATTAGGATACATCCATAAAATGGGATTACTTAATAATAGAAGCAGCAAGCTACTGATAAATGCAATATAATTGAATTTCAAATGTATTGTTTTAAATGACAGAAAAAAAAGGCTGTATATGGTACAATCCACTTACATGACATTTAGAAAAGGAAAAACTTTACATAAAGGAACAGATCAGTGCGTGTCACAGGCTGTGATTAGGGGAACATTTTACCTACAAGAGTGCACAGGGAAATTTGTGGGGGTGAAGGAGAGAGCTGTTCTATGTCTTGTGGTGGTTACATGACAATGTATGTTTTCCAACACCCACAGAATTATACACTAAAACCAGTGAAATGTTACAATTTGAAAGTCACACTCCAGTTAAAAATATAAAAAAAATAATATTCATTGATAAACTAAAATGTGAGCTTGGAAGAAGTCCTGGAAGAAATTCGGAGAATTATGTGATGTTGCTATAATGAAATCCCTTTCATTTCCACTGACTTATTTACTTGAATGTTTCTTAGTGCTTATAATGTAAAGTGTAGTAAACAGAATTTTACTTATATCCTTCTCCTAGAATTAAGTGATAATTAGCCATGAATGCATGAATTGTGAACACAAACTTTACATCATCTATTCATCATTAGATGTTTTTCCAAAGAAAGTTTATTCATGTGTAATGTTCAACAAAAAAGCAATACAGTAGCAATGTGAACTAATAAGTTAACATCAATGATACAAAATGAATCATTTTGTATTTGAGTTTGTTTAAAAATGAACTTATATAGAATTAATATTATATATAAATATAGCAATATTTCAATAATATGTAATATTACAAATTGATATGTAATATATACAACATAGAATATGGAAAATAAAAGTGTTGATCAAATTGTGAATCACTATAACATTCTTTTCAAATGTGTGATCTGTTTATACATATAAATACATATTTATATATGATACATGAATATATAAATAATACATATTTATATATGTATTAGTATATAAATACTAACTGTATTATTTGTCACTATATAATTACAAAGGCAGCTATAATAACAAATGAGAGTAATTAATCATAAAATATGACATTAGGATAAAATTTTATTGAAAGAAGGAATGTAAGAACAATTTTCCCTGTTTTGAAGTTAAAGCAAAAAAAAAAATCAAAACAAAGGCAAGGGATTAAAGAAATGATTAATTTGATCATTATCACTTAGTTGGTAGTAGGCAATGTCAGGAGTAGTCCAGACCTATGTAATGCTACATTTATGTCCACATGTTCTTCTTTGATATACTAGCAGAGTTTTCATGAATAGTCTATATAGAAAACATACATAAATGTAGGTACTTTTGCTTTTTGTTGCTAAAAATGTTTTTATCAATTACATACTTTGCAATATCTTCCAATGCATCTAATATAAAAAGTCCTCCACTGCAAATTAGCATACAGTTGAGGCTATGTAAGCTTTTGTTTTAATTTTTGCCATTTCTTGTGGGAAGTTTGACATGAAACATAAGATAAGTTGCTAACAACTGCTTCAGCGTAAGTTGTGAATGTTCCTCCTTGTATAGATAGTTAATAAATGCATGTATGTCTTCTTGTGTTTGAAAGGGTTAAAAGAAACATTGTGCATTATTTGATAGATTTTAATTAAGTATTACAATAGTGTATAAAAGAAGTATTCTTGAGGTGCCTGGGAGGCTAAGTTGTTAAAGTGTCTGCCTTCAGCTCAGATCATGATCATGGAGTCCAGAGTTTGAGCCTGGCATTGGGCACTGTGCTGGGTGGGAAGACTGCTTCTCCCTCTCTCACCTCTCCCCCTGCCTTGTGTTCCCTCTCTAGCTGTGTTTCTCTCTGTAAAATAAATAAATGAAATATTATTTTAAAAAGGAAGTATTATTTTAATCCTTAAATGGCAAGTAATTTCAAAACTATTTTTCAATGTTCTTCTTTGTAAAATGACCATTTAATCTATCCATATTGCTAGGTCAATTTTATGTTGAAGTTTAATGATAGACTACTTCAAATTATTTTGGAAATGGAAAACAAGCAAAAAAGTGCAGATCATAACAAGCTATTACAACAGGCTGAAAAAAAATCTGTTGGTTTATGTCAAATTTGAATTTAAAAAAATAGACTACTTGCTGAATGTTGGAAGTTGATATGAAACAAGTGTGGAAAGGTCTTTCTAAATGTCAAAGCTACTCTTTTCAAACTAAAATTAGACTAATTTAGCTCATTAATAAATGGATGACATTTTGTACAGCAAAAATTTGTGTATGATATCAAAATCTTCAGTGTGCAAAGAAGTAGAAATACAATTTTCTGTCTTTTTTAAAAATGAATCATTAGTATTACATATTAATTGTCTATTAAATACTTAATTGAATAATAAAGAAGTCCCAAAGGCAGTAATTTCTTAAAGCTACATATCCCTAAATATAAACTTTGATAGAAAAAAAATTAGCAAAGCAAAAATAACGTTTAAGGGAATTTTAGATTTCTTGCATTGATTCCATTTTGAAGAGATTCTAGATTAGCATTTTCATATATTCAAAAGCATTCTAAATTAATTTGCTTTATTTCCCAACTGCTTTTAAAAAGCATGTGAAACACTTTCTGAACTAAATGAATCATGGCTTGTTTTACCATTTGCACACTTTTACCAAAAATTACATATCATAGGCATCTTAATTGGAAAGTGAAAACAATTTTGACATAAATTTTAAAAAAATATCCTTAGTATTTTATATAAAGTTACTATTTCAATTCATTTTTATAAAATACAATTGATATTCAAGCATTTTTCCTACTGAATTTATGCTTTTTAGAAGTCTATAATCCCAATATAACCGTTTTTAGGAAGAAACAATTTTGCTTCTATTAATCAATTCAAAACTTTATTATTTGAAAAGCACATGATTTTTCTAAGAAAAGATTTTATAGAATGTAAGTGATTTCCAGGATAAAATAATGACAATAGAATCAGAAAGTAAGAAAACGACTTAAAAGGTCATCCAGAACATCTCAGCGAAACTAATGACTTTACAGGCATTTTTCCCTCAAGTGAAATCAATCTCGAATTGATCCATACATTTGTGTGCACTTGATACAAAATAATCATTCCTATCTCTATTTTGTAAATGACAATCTTGCCTTTTATGCTTCTAAACATTTGAAAAAAACTGTATGTGAATCAACTATATATTTTAGACCATAACTTTCATTAGACTTATTTCAAATACCTATATTTATAGCAATTACTTATCATAGTCTATGATTATGAATTTTCTTACAAATAGTTGTAGCTGAATTGGGTTTATTATTTTTCTTTGTCCTATATGTAACCTAAATGCCTATCAAATGCCACTCCTCTTAATGTATCTGGAAAGAGAGCAGGATTCAAATGGTACCATCTACTAGATGAGTGCTTTCTAGATATTCTGTCCTTTTCTACAAGTGGTCATTGGTGCTTATTATGTTCATTATAGCATAGACAAAGAGACTCAAGATTTATTAGGCTCAATGTAACTACTTGCAAAACTGCCCCCTGAGGTTATACAAGAAAAAAAACTTAGAGCAGGCTGCACCTCTTTTAATGATTACTTTCTTTATTTCCATGAAACTTATTCAAGTGTTCAGATTTCACATATAACACTTAGCTCAAAGGAAAAAATTGAACATCATGTGTAAAATGTGAGGTGTCTTTGAGAAAAAAAAAGTGAAGTGTCTACTCCACCCTCATAATAAAAGGTAAAGACTCTCAAAGAGTAAAAACCTGAAAAAGCTGCTGTATTATATCACTCTGAGGATTCCAACATTATCTTCTGGCTCTAAGATCTGAACTATCTGCAGAAGCATGTTTTTCTTTAACCTCAGTGTAACTTTAAGTATCTTAAGAGTTGGCCTTGATATTAAATCCATCACCTGGAAAGATAGATATTATTTTTTAAAGAATTAATCTAGTGGGTGACTGGGGGGCTCAGTGGTTAAGCTTCTGTCTTCAGCTCAGGTCATGATCCCCCAGTCCTGGGATCAAGCTCCACATGGGGTTGCCTGCTTGGGGCGGGAGAAGCCTGCTTCTTCCTCTCTCACTCCGGGTGCTTGTGTTCCTTCTCTGGCTCTGTTTCTCTCTGTAAGTAAGTAAGTAAGTAAGTAAGTAAGTAAGTAAGTAAGTAAATAAATAAATATTATTTGATTAATTAATTAGTTAATTAATTAATCTAAAGATTCTAGAGGAAGAAAAACAAAATTGTGGACTTTGGAACAGAGATCAAAAACTTTTGGGATGGTGAGCAAGAATGCAGGAGAATTTGGCATTGCACGTTTTATGGAAGAGAAAATGTTTTTCCATGTTTTTCCAACTGGGCCCCATGGTCTAAAGTGGGTATACAGTAAAGAAAATTCCAAAATTTATTTCCTTTAGAGTTTTTCTACCAGGCTGATTTGCAGCAACATTTCCTTATTCTTTGATTTTCAGGAGGGTTAATTTTAAACAATACACACCCCCATATTTATGCAGATATTTATGGATGCCCCAGAAATATTGCAGTTTATACCATATGGAGATAATATATTTTAATGATTTTATTTGTTTATTTGACAGAGAGAAGCACAGCTAGAGAGGGAACACAAGCAGGGGAGAGCGAGAGAAGGAGAAGTAGGTCCCCCCACCCCCCATAGGGAGCCGGATGTGGGGCTTGATCCCAGGACCCTGGTATCATGACCTGAAACTTAATGAATGAGCCACCCAGGTGTCCTGAGATAATATTTTTTTTTATAAATGGATTATAGCTGACCATGCTCAGAGCAGGGATAATATTTAACATTATTATTCATAGCAATTAGTTATCAATGAATTAGTTTTATAGATCTTCTAACAATTATCTAAAAATGTAGTTTTTCTCTCTACTCATTCAAATCTGGTTTCATAAAAATATGGACACTATCAAAAATAGTGGTGTGCCTGGATGGCTCAGGTGATTAAGCATCTGCCTTCCACTCAGTTCATGATCCTAGGATTCTGGGGTGGAGCCCCAAATCAGGCTCCCTGCTCAGCAGAGAGCTGTCTTCTGTCTCTCTCTCTCTCTCTGCCCCTCTCCCCGCTCATGTGCTCGTTCTCACTGCTCTCTTTCTCAAGTAAATAAATAAAATCTTTAAAAAATACAGCCATGTTAAATAAGTTTAATATTAAGGATTATAGGTGGATACTATTTATTTATTTATTTATTTATTTATTTATTTATTTAAGATTTTATTTATTTGACAGAGAGAAACAGAGAGGAGAGGGAACAGAACCAGAGAGGGAACACAAGCAGGGGGAGTGAGAGAGGGAGAAGCAGGCTTCCTGCTGAGCAGGGAGCCCGATGTGGGACTAGTCCTGGGTCTCCAGGATCATGACCTGAGCCGAAGGCAGTCGCTTAACCAACTGAGCCACCCAGGCATCCCGAATACTTTAAATACCTATTTTTTATAAGGAATACTAGCTACTTATGGTTACTAAATAGATCTTTTTTTTTTTTAATTTGTTTGGCAGATTTTTACCCTATTTACCAAGAGAATGCTGATTCTAACATATTGGTGAAAGACACAAGCTTCACTAATAGAATAGTGATATAGCATAGATTTAACTTCTTTTTCTCCCATTTACTGTTCTATTTCAGAGCTTCTGTGAGGCAGTGGGTGGAAAGGTAAGGGAAAGCTTATATTGCTGCTGAAAATACATGGATAACTAGATAAACTAATATTCTGTCTTTATAGTTTATCAGTGAAGATTTGATCACAGAAATAGAATCATGAGTAATAATATAAAATTGAAGATTAACTATGGAGATTTGACCTTATGGTATGTAGCCTTACAAATCTTTACACAGATTACAATCATTGTTTCTTTATTAGGTTCTATGTTCAAGTTCTGGTGATCAAATGTCTATGAAAGAAAGAAGAATGTGAAGTGGAGAAGAGCAAGGGCAAATGAAACAGGCAAGGAAGAGTTGGAGCTTGTGCCATGCTATCATTGCCTCCCAGCCCCTATCCTCCTGTTGTAGGTGATCTGCAAAAGAAGTTTCATCACAGGGATAAGCACCTATACTAGGATCCAAAGGAAATGAGGGAAAAGGCTGTGTTATAGAAAAAATAAAGAAAAAAGAAAGAAAGAAGTGTACCTGGGTGGCTCAGTTGGTTAATCCACTGTCTTCAGCTCAGGTCATGATCCTGGAGTACCAGGATTGAGTCCTGCATTGGGCTCCCAGCTCCATGGGGAGTCTGCTTCTCCCTCTGACCTTCTCCCCTCTCATGCTCTCTCTCACTCACTCTCTCTCTCAAATAAATAAATAATATATTAGAAAAAGAAAGAAAGAAGAAAGAAAGAGAAGAAAGAAAGAAAGAAAGAAAGAGAGAGAGAAAGAAGAAAGAAAGAAAGAAAGAAAGAAAGAAAGAAAGAAAGAAAGAAAGAAAGAAAGAGAAAGGAAGAGAGAGAAAGGAAGAGAGAGAAAATGAAGGAAGAGATCCAGCAAGACAAGGAGAAGCTGAGAGCTTGAGTACTGCTGCCTCAGATTTGTGTTCCCTGGCTTAGGACTCAGAAAAGCTAAAGGAATAAATCCAGTGGGAACCAGAGGAGCTGTAAAATGAGCTACTGTCCCATGACAACCAAATGAGCTAGCAGATCAGTGACAATGTGCATGAATTGTAGCAGCATGCAGTATCTTGCACCAATCTTCCAAGCATAAGAAGAATATGGTATACAAATAATACACAGAATGTCTTTGGTGGCCCATACTACCCTGGAACTATGCAGCAAAGGTTATTTCTGGAAAATGTGTGGTTCCAGTTCAATTAGGTGACACATTATAAAGCCATCAAAACTCACAGTATTTCAACAGGCCATCTATATACTAATAGTTTAAAACATACTTCTAAATAAAGACAAAAATGAAATCACACTTCTAGATAACATCAGTACAATTGTCTGTTGCAAATCAAAAGCAAGATAACCCTCCTCCCAAAAGAACATTCAATATTTTATTTATATCTATCTATATCTATCTATATCTATATATCTATATCTATATAGATATAGATATATCTTTAGGTGATGTTTATTAACTCCATCCCTGAAGGGGTTTCTATGCAATCGGTAATGTAACTGAGTTTTAAAAGGTCATTTCATGGCCGATTCTAGGGCTGGTCAACAAAATACAAGATGAGCTTGAAGCATCTTATAGTATGAGAAAGAAAAGAAGTGATAAAAATACAAAAAAGTTAAGGCATGTCAAAGAGACCCCAGTGATAATAGGAAAGAGATCTCAATGGCCAGAAGTGTAATAATTTAAATGAAAATTGTAGTGGATTATAACCTATAGTATAAGATAAATATACATGAGTTCATATGATTTTAAATAAATGGTTAGTTAAATGAAATAAATGCAGAAAAATGAGAATTATTCTGTAAAGAATGATATATGTAGATACTCTCTCCTCCAAATGGTGAATCTTATCTTGTACAGTTTTAGGATGGGCCAAGTATAAGCTGGTATATAGGAAAGGAAAATAATAACTTTACAGTAGGGAAATCTGTCAAACTTTATCTTTTTTTTTTAGATTTTATTTATTTGACAGAGAGAAACACAGCCAGAGAGGGAACACAAGCAAAGGGAGTGAGAGAGGGAGAAGCAGGCTTCCCGCAGAGCAGGGAGCCCGATGTGGGACTCTATCCAGGGTCTCCGGGATCATGACCTGAGCCGAAGGTAGTCGCTTAACCAACTGAGCCACCCAGGTGCCCCTGTCAAACTTTATCTTAACCAAATGATCAAAGTTAACATCACAAGTGATGTCATATAGATGTCATGTGTTCCTGATATGATGTAAGAACAGAGGCACTCCATTTCTGTAACAATCTTTATCAAAACCCATAACACCAGTCTAACCATGATGAGAATATCAGACAAGCCCAAACTGAGAGTGTCTCTACAAGATAAATGACCAGTACTATTTTTGAGTGTAAGGAAAACTAAGAAACAGTCACAGAAGAGATTAAGGAGACACGATAGCTAATTGCAGTATGGTCACTGGTGTTGGATACTGGGGAGGGGGAGGACATTAATGGAAAAACTGATGAAATCCAAATAAAGTCTGGAGTATAGTTCATTATAAGTATACTAATATTGATTTCTTAGTTTTGACAAATGCACCGTAGTAATGTGACACAATAAGATTAACTGAGTGTTATATTAACTGAAGCTGAAACTAGGTGAAGGATATGCAAAAACTCTGTACTATCTTTACACCTTTTCAGTAAATCTAAAATGTACCAATAAAAATCTTATTTAAAAAGTCACCACCCCTTGGTTCTATTAGACTGGCTAATTCACAGTGATAAGAAACATGATAAAACCAGTAAAACCCATAAATAGAAGCCCACTGCCAGTTTGCTACAAAATGAGTTTTGTGGTTAGAAGTAATACAGTGAGAATACCATGATTGTGTGTAAGACATTCTAGAGATCCATGGGTGCTGGTTTGGGCAGAAGCACTGAGTTTAAAGATGGAAAATCCATATTGCATAAGGTTCTATACCATGAGGATGAAAGTGTTCAGTCCACTACCAGGTTATACCAGAATTACACCATTTTGGGAAATCCCTTTTGGTCTCTCCAGTTGACAGGCTAGACAGGCAGTGATTGTCTAACCAGACAAACCTCAACGACTGCTGGTAAATGCATGTGCATACTTGAGCCTTGTTGCTAGGACAGGTTTATTCTTAAACTTGTTTCAGCAGAGACATTATTGGCTGAGGGAAAAAAAACTGATACCTACAAAATGAGCTATATCCACACTTGATTATAAGATCCTTGTTTACAGAAAATTTGTTTTTGATGAATATTCATATAAGATTTAAAAAAAGCAGCATAGTCCGTTCTCTTTTGGAGAGTTCTATCTACATACCTATTTCCCCCATTTTCTAAATATGCTTTGTCCATATAATTGACCATTCAGCCAAACCATTAGCCATTGTATATGATGCAGGGTAAATATGTACCTCTATCTCATCATCTGTGGAAAATAAAGAACACTTTGTAGTACTTGTTGCTCTACCCACTGAGAGGATTTTGCCTCACCAGAGCCACTTAAATGTGGTTCATAGTGCTTTAGCTGTACATTTTCATGTGTTATCAATTAGTCAGAACCATTATTCTCCAGGAATCTCTAGAGGCAATTAATAGGGAATAAGCAATGTAGAAAGAATGAGAACCATTTGCGTCTGGCAACATACTCAGACACCTTGTGT
The DNA here is from genome assembly GCA_004023965.1 of Spilogale gracilis. Lineage (NCBI taxonomy): Eukaryota > Metazoa > Chordata > Mammalia > Carnivora > Mephitidae > Spilogale > Spilogale gracilis. The sequence continues at coordinate 43,032 of PITA01006796.1, forward strand.
CTCTAATTCTTGTTTGAAATGAAACTCATATATACAATATATAGTTGATAATACAGTGCTGTTAGCAAACTCAACATTATGGCATGGTGTCTTATACAAAACAGTTCATAGGGGCGCCTGTGTGGCTCAGTTGGTTAAGCTACTGCCTTCGGCTCAGGTCATGATCCTGGAGACCCAGGATCGAGCCCCACATCGGGTTCCCTGCTCGGCGGGAAGCCTGCTTCTCCCTCTCTCACTCCCCCTGCTTGTGTTCCCTCTCCTGTGTTTCTCTCTGTCAAATAAATAAACAAAATGTTAAAAAAAAAACAGTTCATAATGAACATCTCAAATTGCATGTTAACAAGGGGGTCCATAATCTAGCATCAACTATTACAGTCAAAATAAGGAACAGTTACATCACCACAAGGATTTTTCATGGAGCCCTTTGAGTATACACTTTTAGAAAGACTCAATTTCCAATAGTGATAAAACTTTGGTAAATTAGAGTATACTTTCTGGAAGTATATTAATTTATTGAGCAATATTTATGAAGATCTGAATAAGGGAAAGTATAGACCTTGAATATGAAATGAATTTTAAATGTGACAATTATCTCACATTAATCTAAAAATTTAGGGCAAAACCAACATAAAGTCTTTTAGAGTTTGTTTTGTGTTGTACATTAAATGTAGAAAAATTGATTTTATAATTTATATGGAAAAAATACAGTTTAAGAACAAATAATATCAGTTTGAAGAAATATAACAAGTTTGCAGGACTTGCACTGTTACATATTGACATCTAGGGTACCTAGCTGGTTCAGTCAGTAGAGCATGTTACTCTTGATTTCAGGGTTGTAAGTTCAAGCCTCACAATGGGCATGAAGTCTACTAAAAAAAAGAAATTAAAATTTTAAAAAAATGACAGAATATATTCACCACACACAAATCCCAATCCATAATATGTAATATTTTAGTTGGTATTATTTGTTAAGCTGAGTTTTGATTATGCAGATGTTCATTACATTATTTTTACACATTTACATATCACAAATATTTCATAAATATACTTAATATGTTAAAGCATTACATTGACTCTTAATTCATCACAATGTTTTCATTTAAATTTTCCAAATATTCTATCATAAAAAGTAATAGATTATATCAAGATCATTTTTGGCATCTATTAATAAAGTCATTAGATTTTCTAATTGACTTAAAGATGTGAAATATTATATCAATATATTGCCTAATTTTATACCTCTTTGAATTCTGGAAGTGTTTTATTTAGTTATAGTTGAAAAATATTTTTTAATGCACTATTGGCTAAAATATTTTATTTTGGTTAGGGGTTTTTATATAATAAGCAGTATTGAACTAAATTTTTTCTACATCTGATGTTTTGTTTGTTTGTTTGTTTTAAAGATTTTATTTATTTGACAGAGAGAGAGATCACAAATAGGCATAGAGGCAGGCAGAGAAAGAAGCTGGAAGCAGGTGCCCTGTTGAGCAGAGAACCCTATGCAGGGCTCAGTCCCAGGACCCTGGGATCATGACCTGAGCTGAAGGCAGAGGCTTAACCCTCTTAGCCACCCAGGCGTCCCTACATCTGATGTTCTTAACAGAGAAATCCTATGTTTATAAAACATATTTATAAGTTTTCTTTGTTTTCATATAATTTGAAAAATAATAAACATGAACTATCTATGAATTTTGAAATATGAAATAACACATTATTATTATTTTGTTATTTGTTTTTCCTTTTTAAATTCAATTTGGAAATAAATCATTCCTTCCAAGACATTCATTTCATCTTATACAATTTATGAATGATAATGTATGACCTAGTTTGTAAAATTTTTCTGATGCTTGGACTAGAGTATATTCTTTATTTTACATTAATAAATTATATAAGTAACTACTAATTTAACTGAACTGCAATAATAATCAAGATTTCTATATACCAGGATATTTGGGTGTCTCAGTTGGTTAAGAATATGCCTTTGGTTCAGGTCATGATCCTGGGGTCCTGAGATCAAGTCCCACACCAGGTTGTCTGCTCAGCAGGGAACCTGCTTCTCTCTCTCCCTCTGCCCCCAACTCATGCTCTTCCTCTCTCTATCTCAAATAAAATAGAATCTTTAAAAAATTCTATATACAAAGGCATTTGCTGTCTTTAATCAATAAATGAAGATGAATGTCATATTAAAATTTCCAACACTTTCCTTGGTTTCTACTTGGTTTTGATTTATATATGATAGATGGTGCTGAAAGAAAATAAATAATATTTACATAATTGACCTTTTTCTCAAAATAAATTGACCATATCTTTCTGTTTAATGATTATTGTCATGTATTCTAATATCCCTATAACAATATCTTTTTATGTTTGTGCACTTGCCTTATAAATCTTTATTCATATCATCATATTTGACCTTTCTTTTTATGATGTGTTCTATTGTGAAGTGCACATAGATAAATTTTTCAACTCAAGCTGACAGTCATCGATTTAAAAGTTATTAAAAGGGCTATTCATTATAGTGATTGTGTATTCTCAGGGCTTATATGTTTGATATTCAGCCATATTAGTATGTACACTCTGTTCTATCATTTTTGTTCTATGCTTGATATTACTAATAAGAAATAGTTCAGGAACAGAGTAGAAAACCCAGAATAGACCCATAATTAGATGGACAATTAATCTTCAACAAAACAAGAAAGAATATCCAATAGTGGTGGCAGGAAAGCCTCTTGAAATGGTGTTGGGAAACTTGTCATCTACACACAAAGAAATGAAACTGGAAAACTTTCTTATACCATAGTCAAAAATAAACTCAAAATGGATTAAAGACCTAAATGGAAGACATGAAACCATAAAAATTCTAGAAGAAAGCATAGGCAGAATGCCTCTGATATCACTGTAGTAACGTCTTACTAGATATGTCTCCTGAGGCAAGGGAAATAAAGTCAAAAATACATTATTGGGACTACATAAAAATAAAAAGCTTCTGCATGGTGAAGAAAATAATCAACAACAGTAAAAGACAACCTACTGAATGGGAGAAGATATTTGCAAGTGACATTACAAATAAAGGGCTGGCATCCAAAATCTATAAAGAACTCAAACTCAATACCCCAAAAATAAAGAGTCCAATTTAAAAATGGGCAGAAGATGGGAACAAACATATCTCTAAAGAAGATATCCAGATGCACAAAGACACATGGAAAGATGTTCAACATCATTCATCATCAGAGAAGTGTAAATCAAAACTGCAATGGAATATCACTTCACACTATGTGAGAATGGCTAAAATCAACAACATAGGAAGCAACAGGTGCTGGCAATGATGTGGAGAAGAGGGAACCTTCTTGAATTGTTGGTGGGAATGTAAACTAGCTCAGCCACTGTAGAAAATTATATGGATTCCCCAAAACATTAGAAACATTAGTTATAATTCAGTAATGGTAATATTGGATATTAACTCCCAAATATAAAAACATTAATTAAAAGGGGTACACACATGCCATGTTTATAGCAGCATTATCTATAATTGCCTAATGATGGAAGCAGCCGTAGGGTCCATCAACTGAGAAAGAATAAAGATGCGATATCTATATACACACATATATGTCTATATAAGTGGAATATTATTCAACATAAAAAAGAATGAAATCTTGCCATTAACAAGGAAATGGATGGGGCTAGAGTATAATACTAACCAAAATAAGTCAGTCATTCAGAGAAAGATAAATATCATGTTTTCACTCAGATGCAGAATGTAAGACACAAAATAAATGAGCAAAGGAAAAAGAAACAGAGAGGGAGGCAAAACAAGAAACAGATTTTTAACTCTACAGAACAAAATGATGGTTACCAGAAGGGAGGTGGGTAGGAGGGAAGGGTGAAATAAGTGATGGGGATTAAACAGTGCACTTGTTGTGATGAATACCAGGTGATATATGGAATTGCTGAATCACTATATTGTACACCCAAAACTAATATAACACTGTATGTTAAGTATAATGGAATTGAATTTTTTCCAAATAGAACAGAAAAAAAAAATCTAATCTCATATATCGAATCCAATCATTTGCTTGTACTTTTATGGAATGCTATGTTGAGAAGGATTCTGAAGAAATGAATGGATGGATAACTGAGTTACTACACTAGGCAAGCAATACAACCTATTTGATTTGCTGGCTAAGTGTAGGAAAATCTAAAATGGGTGATGGAGAAGGAAGAGTACAGGTATCATTTAAGGCCACAAGACCAGAGGAGGCTATCAGCAAAAAAAAAGTACTTGGATTGATTATCTTCTTTAACTACCTTAAGAGAATTCCAACATGTCACTCTTAAGAATCCAAATTGCATCCAAAATTTGAGGATAAAATTATGGCAGCATTTTCTCACAGAAGATTCAGGTATATTAAGAAGGTGCTATGATATTCGAATAGGGCAGGGATAATCCATGCACTTCTTAACATTTGGTCAGCCCTGCTTTCCCATTGGCCCAGGCCAATTAGCGTATTTCTTGGCTAATGATGAATTCCATGGTTGAAATCGTTGTCACCATTGTCATTGTGTCCACACCTAACACCACTGTCTCTCGTACTCGTTGCATAGCAGGAGTCAGGTTTCAATACAACTGTCTTTATCATAACCAAGTTGAAAGTCACAGAAACTCCAACATCAAAGTCTGACAAACCCAACTCACAGATACTGGATTTTTACAAATGTGTGAATAACACAATCTTAAATCAGGAGATTTCTGTCTGCTAGGAGGGGCCAGACAACATGAGTCAGATATAATGAAGTTAAAGTGCTGTAAGGTAGATGTTTAACACAAGAGGCAGAAGATAAAAAAGAGCCTGCAGATTATCTGCTCTTTCTTCTGGGCCATATGGATGGTTCTGAGGTCTCATCAAGGATGACAAATGTGACCAAAAAAAAATAACTAAGTTTCATATGAGTTGATATAAAATGATATACTGTATTTTCTCTCCTTCCTATCTTGCACTTCCTTTTTTCAATCACTCTTGCTTCACTGGATTGTAACCAAGAAAGATGAAGCATGTAAATGCTGTCTTAAAGCCAAGTTTTAGGGAATGTGTGTGAAGACAGCTGAGTGTTTCCTCAAAAAATTGACGCTTCCACTAGATATTGATTTATTTATTCACTTATTTATTTTAGTTTCTTATTTATTATTATAAATAAATTTATATATTTTATCATTTTATTTATATATATTTATCACTTATTTATTTTAGTTTCAGAGGTAGAGATTAGTAATTCATTAGTTGCTTACAACATCCAACGCTCATTACTTCAGTTTGTTTGCTATAGTTAAGAATCTCTTATGGTTTGGGATGCCTGGGTGGCTCAGTTGGTTAAGCAACTGCCTTCGGCTCAGGTCATGATCCCAGAGACCAGGAATTGAGTCCTCCATCGGGCTCCCTGCTAGGCGGAAGCCTGCTTCTCCCTCTCTCACTCTCCCTGCTTTGTTCCCTCTCTAGCTATGTTTCTTTCTGTCAAATAAATAAAATCTTTAAAAAAAAAAAAAGAACCTCTTATGGTTTGCCTTTCTGTTTTCATCTTATTTTTGATATATTTTATTATTAATTCATTAATTCATTTATTTATTCATTCATTATGGTTTTATTTCTTTCTTTGAGGGAAGAAAGAGAGAGCATGTGTATAAGCAGGGGGGAGGGGCAAAGGGAGAGGGACAAGAAGACTCCCTGCTGATAAGGGAGCCTGACACAGGGCTTGGTTCCAGGACCCATAACCTGAGCCGAAGACAGATGCTTAACAGACTGAGCTACCCAGGCACCTTGGGTGATATTTATTTTTTAAATTCAAATATTCTTATCTTGAATTTCTAAAGGTATATCTTTATTTCTGATGGGCTTCTATTGCATTTTTCTTGTTGTATTTCATTATACCTCACTTTTTAAATGTATTTCCTAGTTTTGCATAAAGGATCTATCCTATCATCAATGAGTATCACCACTATTGGATTTATGCTATTTCTTTTTTTTTTAAGATTTTTATTTATTTATTTGACAGAGAAAAACGCAGCTAGAGAGGGAACACAAGCAGAGGGAGTGAGAGAGGGAGAAGCAGGCTTCCTGCTGAGCAGGGAGCCTGATGCGGGTCTCTATCCCATGACTCTGGGATCATGACCTAAGCTGAAGGCAGACACTTAAGACTGAGCCACCCATATGTTCTTATTTCTAACTTTGTTTAATTTTATAATTGTTGTTACAATATAGTAATCCATAAAAAATGTAAATCTCATTGGTATTATATGAAGCTAAGTGAGATAATATATAAGCAGAAATAATATATTTAAAGCATTTAGCTCAGAATATGGCACACAATAAACACTCAATAAATTTAGATACTTAATTTTTTTTCTACTCCCATTTGTGGTAAACTAAAAATTCCCCCTCCCTCCAGAATACAAGTACTAACCCCCAGAATCTGCAACTATTACATTATATGGAAAAGATGTTATTAAATTAAGGATCTTGATAAGGGATATTTTCCTGGAATACTTGAGGGGGCTAAAAATGGAATCCCATGTATCCTCATAAGAGAGATGCAAAGGGAAATTTCACATAGATAGACAAGAAGACACAAACAGAAGAGCAGAAGGCAATGTGACAATGGAGATATAGATTAAAATGACACAAACATATGCAACTCAAAGGATGACAGCAACACCAAGAAGCAAGTGGCAAGGGACAGATTCAAGAGAAAGCACAATGCCTCAGACACCTTGATTGGAAACCAGTGATACTGATTTCAACTTCTGGCCTCCAGAACTGTGAGAGAATGGGTTTATTTTGTTCTAAGCCATCACTATCTTAGGTTACAGAAAATATTCCATTTACAATGGATCTCTGATAGAAAAACATTAAAGTGTAACAATGATGCATTATCTATAACATGGTAATAGGACTTTTAAGACAGATTTTCTTTTTTCTCTTAACTAAAAGATTTTAAGTAGCAATGATACTCAGTTTTCTGTGAAGTTATATGTATGGAATTAAAGACAATTAGGTATACTCAGTTTTTAGGCCATATTTAGCAGTAACGATAGAAGTGGAAACTTCCAAAATTTATCAGGGTAACCTTTCAACTAAATCAAGATATAGTCTCAGAATCCTTGATGGCATTCAAGGAAACCATTATTAGGTGATAAAAGTCAGCACGCATATACAACCTATATATTACCTTAATCAAAAAAAAATGTAAAATGGAAAAATAAGAAGAAAGTAGAATTGCTATATTTTTCTGGCTAGAGTTTTTATTTCAATTTTTCTTCTGCCTTTACTTTCTTCTGCCTAATCAGTCATTAGATTAAAACAGTAAAAAACAGAATTTTTTTCTAGAAGGATGTACCATTGATGTACTATTTTATTGAATACTTGGGGTTTTCTTTCTAGTTTCTCATGAATGATGTCTTGGCTGAATATGCATTTCTAGGGAAGTGATATCTTCTTCTGAAATTAAGATACTATATCATTTTTTCTTATGTTAAGAATTACAGAAAAGTAACTTTCCAGCCTGAATTTTATTCCTTTATATAAACTATATTTGATTTCTAAAAAATTTCACTTTATTGGGTCATTTTACTTTTCTAATTATAAAAATCATATATTTGTATAATATTGTCTTAATAAGATTGTCTTAATTATAGAAGATGTCAAAGAAAAACCCCAAATACTCTATATATCACATAGGTATATGAACATAGTGAATCCTAAGTCTATAGGCTTGTATAAAACTGAATAATACAATGAAGGGAGAATTTTAGGTAAAATCTGCTGTATTTTGTTCAAAGCTATTTGGTCACAACATACTATAGTGATTAAGTTTCTGAAACTAAGTTCTCTTCATTTGTATTACTCTTTTTTTTTTAAGATTTTATTTATTTATTTGACAGAGAGAAACACAGCCAGATAGGGAACACAAGCAGGGAGAGTGAGAGAAGGAGAAGCAGGCTTCCCCGCGGAGCAGGGAGCCCAATGTGGCGCTCGAACCCAAATCTCCCGGGTCATGACCTGAGCCGAAGGCAGTCGCTCAACCAACTGAGCCACCCAGGTGCCCCCTCTTTTTTTTTTTAATTATTTTTATATATTTGACAGAGAGAAACACAGTTGAGAGAGAACACAAGCAAGGAGAGTGACAGAAGAAGCAGCAGGCTGCCCACTGAGCAGGGAGCCCAAAGTGGGACTTGATCCCAGGACTCCAGGACCATAACTTGAGCTGAAGGCAGATTCTTAACAGTCGACTGAGCCACCCAGGCACCCCTCTTTTGTATTACTCTTCTGAAACGCACTAATTATTGTCTCTATTTTTTCAATATTTATTGTAATATTTAATGTATGTAAAACACTTAAGAAATGTTCACTAACTTTTATTGGTGTTTTATTATTATGCCAAGGTTGAATTTCTGAGAAATTACTCTGGAGGGGAGGGGCAGAAGAAAAGGGAGAGAGAGAGAGAGAGAGAGAGAGAGAGAGAGAGAGAGAGAATCCCAACCCAAGCAGGCTCCCAGTCCAGTGTCCTTGGGGTTCGATTTCACAACCCAGAGATCATGACGCCAACAGAAATCAAGAGTCAGATGCATAATTAACCAAGCCACCCAGAAGCCCCTCTGGAAACACTTTTTTTGTTTGTTTCATTACCCAGAAGTGTAGGTTTTATTTATCAGTGCACTACAAAGTTAAGGCATGGTATGGTTACTTCCAAGAGTTTGAGGGGTGGGAGAAGCAAATCTACTCAGTCATGATATAGTATCCTTTTTCTAGCTTGTTTGGTTTGTTAATATTTTTAAAGACTCTTATGCTAATAATAATATAGGTTATTGGTGTGTAATTTTATTTTTGTAATGGTTTGCCAGATTTTCCTGTTAAGGTTATGCTAGTTTTCTAATTCAGCAAGGAAAAATTTCCTCCTTTTCTACTTGAAGAAAAAAAAAGATTAATGCTATTTCTCACTCATATTTTTGATGGACTACATCAGAGAAAGCGTCTGGGCCTCAAGTTTTTTTTTTTAGAAAGGTTTTTAGTAATAAATTTATTCAACAGATACAGATCTATTCATATTTTATGTCCTATATAACTTTTTGTAAATTATATTTTTGACAATTTTAAACATTTGCATAAGTTGTCAAATTGTTGACATGAGGTTTTCTTATAGTATTCTGTTATTATCATTTTAATGACTATAAACTCTTTGCTGACAATAGCTTAATTTTATTCAGGTTATTGTTCCTTTGGGTTTTCTGTTTGGGGAAATGTCAATTTTGTCCAAATTTTCAAGGAATCAGTTTTAGCTTTGTTAATTTATTTTCAGTCTTTTATCTATTGTATTAGTTTCTGCTCTTACCTTCATTTCTTCCTTCTACTTATTTTTGTAAGTTTTCTTTGTCTTTTATAATAAGGAAAATTTTAGATCATTGATTTTAGAACATCTCTTTCTCTAATATAAACACTTAAAATTGTAACTTTTCCACTAAGCCTTGTTTTAGTTGCATCCTAACAAATTTTCATACAACTGTATTCTCATAGCAGCTCGTTCTTTTATGGTTGCATGATGAAATTATTATATACAAAGCTTTATGAAAAATATCATCTCTTCCTCCCTTCTTACTTAAAGGAAACTTTCTTTCCTTTGCCCTGTTGTTGCATTTGGATTCTATTCCCTGCAATGTCTCCGTAATGTGGAGTTTTGTCTTGGCAGTGTTTCCAGGGTTCAGCCATTCCTATACTCTAACTCCTGCATTACTCATGAAATTAATCTGGAATATCTCTAATTTTCATTGCTCTTTCCAATAGCCCCAGCATACTTCCCAGTAACCAGCCATTTCAGGAGAACCATATTTAGTCCTCGTGTTTCTTCCCACAGTTAACTGACACAATCTAAGTCTTGTAGCTGCCAGTGGTTTATCCCCACTCACTGGTATTTGTGGGTCTGCAGCGTTATATTCTGCCACCAAGTTTTGCTTCAGATGTTATCTAAGGCTCTTAGTTTTTTTGTTTTTTAGGTTTTCTTTTTAAGATTTTATTTATTTATTTGACAGAGAAAAACACAGCTAGACAGGGAACACAAACAAAGGGAGTGAGAGAGGGAGAAGCAGGCTTCCCGTCGGATGTGGGGTTCAATGCCTGGATCAATGCAGGGCTGGATCCTGGGACTCCAAGATCATGACCTGTGCCAAAGGCGCCCCTGAGGCTCTTAGTTTTACTATCCTAGAAGCTTTGCTTATTTGGGTATTTTTTTGGAGAATTTGGAAAGAGAAAATAAAATAATAACCATGACCATGTCATCCCCATTTTCTCTAAATCCTCTCTTCTTGTAACACTTTCTTTTTAAAAAAATTTCTTTAAAGATTTTATGTATTTACTTAAGAGAGAGAGAGAGGGGAAGCACAGAGGGAGAGTGAGAAGGTGAAACAAACTCCGCGCTGGGCAGAGAGCCCACTGCAGGACTTGACTCCACTACCCTGAGATCATAATCGGAGCCAAAAGCAGATGCTTAACTGACTGAGCCACCTAGGTGCCTCTTCTTGTAACTCTTTTTATCCCATTTTTATATAAATGATTTTTATGCATCTATGAATTATTTCACAAGTTCCCTTATAATATATGGCTATTAAAATGGACAAAGATTTCAATATACATAGGGCAAAAATTATAATTATTCCAAAGAGTAGTCATATGATAACAGATCAATTTTTAATCTTCTCCAAGGATGTGAAATGCATATTTAATAAGTTTACTGCATTTCAGCTTCTTTTGAAGGTAAAACCTAGATGTCAGATATATAAAATATTTACAGTGTATGCTTTGTTTTATACAAGTACCTTGACAAGGTTTTTCAGGAAATTTTCTAGGTAAACCACAGCATTGATTTAGTAACAAATATACAGCACAAAATAATTTCTGAAATTAATATCTACTCTTTTCAATGTGCAGAAAATCGGTTGGTCAGTGATGATGCAAAATAAGTATACTGTGAAAACAAACTGGTTTCCCTGTATTGGGTTCTAACTGCCTTTAGGGTTTTACATGTTTTGCTAAATTGAAATTTCATATAGTAAGAATAACTCCTGATAGCTCTGTAGCTTCCTAATCCCATGCTTTTCTGATAGTGTCCTTTCTAGAATAGGAGAAAAAACCCAGTAAGTTAATTGCTTAAACTCTGAAAAATGCTTTTCTTTGAACTCAATGAAACACAAAGATAAATAGTGTATTACTAAAGGGAATTTAGCTCTATTTACTATTGCTTGTAGTGTGAAATTGGCTGTTTGATGCTTGCTCTGACTATAGAAAAATATGAAAATGTAAAAATAATTTAGATTATGGGACATTCCTTTGGTTAAGCAGTTTTTAAATGGTTCTGCTTTGTGTTTTTTTTGGTGCTGTGAGTTTTATAAAAATCTTAATTGAAGGCTTCTCAAATAATGATGTACTCTAGTATATTTCACTATGTCTTCTTTTTTTGCTATTCATTTAATTATCATCCATGTACTTGCTGTATTTTGGAATTGTTTGTTGTGCTGTCTCTTTTTGTTTTCTTTGCCTATGTGTATTCTGAAAAGTTTTAACTAGGGATATACAATTTCTTTCAAATCAACTTTTGGGTTTATCACAACCCTCTAGGCTCTAAAGATAGCTCTTGACACAGTTTACAACATGAAGTATATTTTCATATGGTTTTGTCATTGAGGAAAACACAAAATATGTTTTTTGAAATATACAAAATTTACACAGCTGAAATATGTTTTGAAGTATTTATTTTACTATAAAACAAGAATGATTTTGGAGTACTTACATGCATTTTCTTGTGAATTCTAAGTTTTATATATATTTTATATAAATATACATATTATATGTAATATATATATTTAATTTACCAAGGAGATAAGAAATCAGTAGATCACATTATTTATTTTAATCACATCTTTTTAACCATCTGTATATTGGTATTCCATCAAGTATAAGATTAAGTGTTATTCCCATTAGCTTATGTTGCACCATTGTGTCACTGTTTTTAGTTCCTTGAAGGAAAGAATTTGCCACATTTCTTTATTGTCCATTGTTTATTAGGGAAAAATTAAATATATAAAAAGTTAAAGGAATAATACAAAGGTCAAATAATATTTCATATATATACATATATGTATGATGATTATCACGTTCATATTTCTCTATAGATAGGTTGACTCATTTAAAAGTAAATTTCAGGGGCACCTGGGTGGCTCAGTTGGTTAAGCGACTGCCTTCAGCTCAGGTCATGATCCCAGAGACCTGGTATCAAGTCCCACATCGGGCTCCCTGCTTGGCGGGAAGCCTGCTTCTCCCTCTCTCACTCCTCCTGCTTGTGTTCCCTCTCTGGCTGTGTTTCTCTCTGTCATATAAATAAAATCTTAGAAAATAAATAAATAAATAAATAAATAAATAAATAAATAAATAAATAAAAATAAAAGTAAATTTCAGAGCTAATGAGTTGGTTTCTGCCTATGATTGAATTACTGACATCTACAAGCAACATTTTATGTTAGGCATAACACAGTAAAACTACTGAAAATCGGTGCAAGTTTAACATATTAAATTGGTAATTAACTATGAATATATAATTCAAACTTTAATACTACCTTAGCAGGTATGACATATTCCTTAAAAAATAGTTCCTGTTTATTATTATTACCATTATTTTTTAAAGATTTTATTTATTTATTTGACAGGGAGAAACACAATGAGAGAGGGAACACAAGCAGGGGGAGTGAGAGAGGGAGAAGCAGGCTTCCTTCCAAGCAGGGATCCAATGTGGAGCTCAATCCCGGGTCTCTGGGATCATGACCTGAGCCTAAGGTAGTCGCTTAACCAACTGAGCCACTCAGGCACCCCTATTATTTTTAACCCCTATAACATTTTTTATGCTTAATCATCATCACCTCTTCCTTAATTATATACATTTTAATGTTTGGTGAAAAATTCTATGATTCATCCAAAGAACTCTGCTTCTTCTGTTTCCTGTATCAAAAATAGATAAAATAGAATTTATTTCAAATATTAAAAACTTATAGTGAACAGTTTTGGTTTTTGTTTCATAAATTATCTACTTTATGGTGAAAATAAACTTATCAAATTCAATTCATAAATAGTGGAGAAAATACATAATACTATATACATGTAGGCACTGAAATGGGGCAATGTAGTGTAACCACCTAGGCAAGTTATCAATTTGAGTACATTTCCAACTGTAAGAATTCATTATATTGGTGTTCAGAAAGAGCCATTTAAATGTCAACTTCTCTTAAACTCAGAAACTGAGTAGCTCCTGAGAGATTTGACAGAAGTGGGTAAAAGAGAAAAACAAAATCAAAGAGATATACAAAAAGTCACAGTCATGCAGCCTATAAATATTATTGGAAAAAAAATCTAGGTCACTGAAGAAGTATATTTTCTTTAGGGTACTGATTGTATTTCTATTTCTCAGTGGTTGGTTTTTTTTTTTTTTTTTTTTTTTAAAGATTTTATTTATTTGACAGAGAGAAACACAGCCAGAGAGGGAACACAAGCAGGGGGAGTGAGAGAGGGAGAAGCAGGCTTCCTGCCGAGCAGGGAGCCCGACGTGGGACTCGATCCTGGGTCTCCAGGATCATGACCTGGGCCGAAGGCAGTCGCTTAACCAACTGAGCCACCCAGGCGCCCTCTATTTCTCAGTGGTTGTAACAAATAATGATAATAAAGAATATGTGCATTACCCAAAGAGCACATTAATTTTCACATATAAATCTGGATTGCTATACTAAATAAATTTTAAGATATGAATTATAGAAAATCAACTTAAATTTCCAGCATTGAATAAAACTGTCAAACCAAGTAGAAATTCAAAATTACAACCATAAAAAAAGAAAACAAAACTAATTATAGAATCAAGTGTACTTTTGCTTATCATACTGACTAGGTTATATAAAAACACTTAGTTAAGAATAAACACATGTGAAGGCAGAAACTCAACAAACCAAGTGGCACAAGAAACACATTTTACTCATTACTTTTCTAGCAATTATTTCAAAGCATGTTTTATTTTTAACACAGTAATTTTCATGCTAAATCACTGTTATTTTTTTACTGGGAATTTGAAACACTGAGCTTAAATCTTCCACTGAAAAACAAAGTTGATTAACCAATCATTGTAATAATAAATGTAAAGCATGGAAATTATTTTGATGTAATTCAAATGCGTGGGAAGATTTTCAATGTCTAAAGCAATGAATAGTACTTTTTTTTTTTTTAATTTAGGAAGCGAAAAGACTTAAACATGTCTGGTCAAATTTCAGAAAATGTGTGCTATGGAAAAGCATGCTTTAACTTAGGTAAGCAGATAAATGCTTCCATACTATAACACTGAGGAATATAATTTAACTGGAAGCTCGAGTTAAGAAAGGAAAAATAGAATCGAGCTGGATTTTGAATCTGAACCACATCTTGTTCATTTTTTCTCTTCAAAAAGGAAAATTTTAAAGAAAAGTTACTTTAAGCTAAAGAAACTATCAAATTGAAAAACTCAGCCACAATTTTCCCTGAACAGAGGACTGTGCTGTGCCCACTTGTGCCCCCTTATAATGTCTGATCTGTGTGTGTGTGTGTGTGTGTGTATGTGTGTGTGTGTGTGTGTGTGTGTGTGTGTGTGTGTGTGTGTATCTAAGGCCTGCATTGTAAATGCAGAGACATCAGGCTATTGGATTTGAAGAAAGATACAGTTACCACAAGTACAGAGAAAGAATGACTGAAAAACATAATGGAAAGTAGTGTCAAAAGTAAAGAAAAAAAACTAGTACAAACTAGAAACTGGTTCTCGAAAAGAATTAATAAGATTGATAAACCATTGGCCAAACTAATCCAAAACAAAGGGGAAAAGACCCCAATTAATAAAATTATGAATGAAAGGGGAGAAATTACAGCCAACACCAAGGAAATAGAAACAATCATCAGAAATTACTATCAACAATTATATGCCAATAAGTTTAATAACCTAGAAGATATGGATACATTCCTGGAAACCTATAAACTTCCAAGACTGAAACAGTAAGAAATTGACAATCTGAATAGACCTATATCTACTAACAAGATTGAAGCAGTGATCAAAAACCTCCCAAAAAACAAGAGCCCAGGACCACATGGACTCCCTGGGGAATTCTACCAAACATTCAAAGAAGAAATAACACCTATTCTCCTGAAGCTCTTTCAAAAAATAGAAACAGAAGGAATACTTCCAGACTCTTTCTATGAAGCCAGTATTACTCTAATTCCCAAACCAGACAAAGACCCCATCAAAAAGGAGAATTTCAGACCAATATCTCTGATGAATATGGATGCCAATATTCTTAACAAGATCCTTGCTAACAGGATCCAACAATACATTAAAAAAGATTATCCACCATGACCAGTTGGGATTTATCCCAGGGATGCAAGGGTGGTTCAATACTTGCAAATCAATCAACATTATAGAACAAATCAATAAGAGAAGAGAAGAACCACATGGTACTCTCAATCGATGCAGAAAAGGCATTTGACAAAATACAACATCCGTTCCTGATCAAAACTCTTCAAAGTATAAGGATAGAGGAAACATTCCTCAACCTCATAAAATCTATTTATGAAACCCCACAGTGAATATCATTCTCAATGGGGAAAAACTGACAGCCTTCTCTCTGAGATCAGAAATAAGACAAGAATGCCTGCTTTCACCACTACTGTTCAACATAGTGCTGGAGGTCCTGGCAACAGCAATAGACAACAGAAAGAAATAAAAGGTATTCATCTTGGCAAAGAAGAAGTCAAGCTCTCTCTCTTTGCAGATGACATGATACTCTATGTGGAAAACCCAAAAGACTCTACCCCAAAACTACTATAACTCATACAACAATTCAGTAATGTGGCAGAATACAAAATCAACACAGAAATCAGTTGCATTCTTATACAGTAACAATGAAAACATAGGTAGGAAAATCAGAAAATTGATTCCGTTTACTATAGCACCCAAAACCATAAGATACTTAGGATAAACCTAACCAAAGAAGTCAAAGATCTGTACTTAAGGAACTACAGAACACTCATAAAATAAATTGAAGGAGACACAAAAAGATGGAAGAGTATTCCATACTCATAGATCAGAAGAGTAAACATTGTTACAATGTCTATACTGCCCAGAGCAATCTATACTTTCAATGCCATTCTGATCAAAATTCCACCACCATTTTTCAAAACATTAGGAAAAACAATCCTAAAATTTATATGGAACCAATAAAGACCCCAAATCGCTAAGGAATTGTTGAAGAAGAAAAACAAAGCTGGGGCATCATGTTACCTGACTTCAGGCTTTATTACAAAGCCGTGATCACCAAGACAGCATGGTACTGGCACAAAAACAGAGAAATAGACCAATGGAACAGAGTAGAGAGTCCAGATATGGACCAACAAATCTATGGTCAAATCATCTTCGACAAAGTAGGAAAAAATATCCAGGGGAAAAAGGTCTCTTCAATAAATAGTGCTGGGAAAATTGGACAGCTACATATAGAATTAAACTAGAGCATTCTCTTACACCACACACAAAGGCAAACTCGAAATGGATAAAAGACCTCAATGTGAGGCAGGAATCCATCAAAATCCTAGAAGAGAACATAGGCAGTAACCTCTTTGACATTGGCCACAGCAACTTCTTTCAAGTTGTTTCAACGGCTCTGAAGGCAAAGGGAAACAAAAGCAAAAATGAACTTTTGGGACTTCACCAAAATTAAAACTCTGCAGAGCAAAGGAAATAGTCAACAAATCAAAGAGGTAACCTACCGTTTGGGAGAAAATATTTTCAAATGACACTACAGACAAGGGGCTGATATCCAAGATCTATAAAGAACTACTCAAACTCAACATCCAAAAGAAGATGAACACATAAAAAATGGGCAGGAGACATGAAGAGGCACTTCTCCATAGAAGACATACAAACGGCTAACAGCACATGAAAAAATGTTCATCACCACTAGCTATCAGGGAAATTCAAATCAAAACCACACTGAAATACCACCTTACACCGGTCAGAATGGCCAAAATTAACAGGACAGAAAACAAGTGTTGGAGAGGCTGTGGAGAAAGGGAATCCTTTTACACTGTTGGTGGGAATGCAAGTTGGTGCAGCCGCTTTAGAAAACAGTGTGGAGATTCTTTAAGAAATTAAAAATAGAGCTACCCTATGACTCTGCAATTGCACCACTAGGTATTTATCCCAAAGATACAGATGTAGTGAAAAGAAGGGCCATATGTACCCAAATGTTCATTGCAGCCATGGCCACAATCCCCAAACTGTGGAAAGAGCCAAGGTGCCCTTCGACAGATGAATGGATAAAGAAGATGTGGTACATATACACAATGGAATACTACACCTCCATCAGAAAGGATGAATATCCAACTTTTGTAGCAACATGGACTGGATTGGAAGAGATTATGCTGAATTAAATAAGCCAAGTAGAGAAAGTCAAATATCACATGGTTCCACTTACATGTGGTGTATAAGGGGTAATATAGAAGACAGTAGGAGAAGGAAAGGAAATGGCAAGTAGGGTAATTTGGGGAGAGAAACAAAACATGAGAAACCTTGGACTCAGAAACAAACTGAGGGTTTTGGAGGGAAGGGGGAGAGGATATGGAGAGCCTGGTGGTGGGTACTGAGGGCACGTATTGCATGGAGCACTAGGTGTGGGGCATAAACAATGAAACTTGTAACACTGAAAACAATAAAATTAAATTTAAAAAAAGTCAAAAAGGGAACCACATATGATGTAATTGAAAAACAATTTTGAGAGTGCCTGAGTGGCTCAGTGGGTTAAAGCCTCTACTTTCCGCTCAGGTCATGATCTCAGGGTCCTGGGATCGAGGCCAACGTCAGGCTCTCTGCTCAGCAGGGAGCCTGCTTCCTCCTCCCTCTCTCTCTCTCTGCCTACTTGTGATCTCTCTCTCTGTTAAATAAATAAATAAAATCTTTAAATAAAAAGAAAAATAATTTTGAAATATTTGAGTTAAGTGTTCCAGTATATAGAGATCCGTGTGATGTCCTGATGTTTCTACTGAGACTCACAGAAATGCAAGAGCCTAACAGGTGCCATCCCCTATCATGTGTGTATGTCTTCTTTCTGCATTCTTGCTTTATATTTGAAAACTTTTGGTGATACTAACTTGTCCCTCCTCCACCCTTTCCATTAGTATGGAAAATGACTGTCTTCACGAACTGTCAAAAATTGGTTAGTTTCTATATGAAAAATTCAAAACAAGCTGCCATCTTTCCCTTATGGGGAGGAGTCCGAATCTTTGAGAAGACATGTGTTTCAAATTACACTTACAAAAATCTTCTGCCTCCCTCCAAATTCAGATGTCTATTTTCCACCCCTGTGCTTAATCACTGTATTAGGTTCTCCAGAAAAAGAACCAAGAGAACCAAGAGAATGTGTATATATGTATACACATAAAGGGAGAGAGAGAGAGAGAGAGAGAGAGAGAGAGAGAGGTTTATATGAAGGTGGTTTGTGAATTGCAATGGCTGGCAAATCTATAACATACAGAGTAGGCCATCAGGTTAGAGATCAGGAGAGTCAATGCAGTATTTCAATACTGAAAACAACCTGCTAGTAGAATTCTTCCTTTTTTGAGAAGACGCCAGTTTTTGTTCTAGTAAGACCTTCAACAATTTGGATGAGGCCTACAGACATTATGGATAGTATCTACTTTACTCAGAAATCCACAGATTTAAATGTTAATCTCATTCAAAGTATACCTTATAAAAACATCCCAAAAAATGTTTGACCATATATCTGGGCATCTTGCCCCAGCCAAACTGACATAAAATTAACCATCACACTCTACTTATTCCACCTCTCATCTTTCACAATCATGATTATATATATAGGGGAGTTTGATCTATTATTTAGTAGAATTTGTATATAATTGAGAATAACTATTCTAAGATAATGTATTTTATATTTTTTCCAAGTGGCACAAACCCTCAAAGCATCTATGTGTAAAACTAAAAGTGATACCCTGATATCTGCAATTCTATTTACTGAACAGAATAGGAAAGTCCATCAAGGCAGCCCTGGACATCTTATTTTTCATTGGGTCATACTTTGACTTACATATATATGACTTCCTTCATATAATAAAACTGGGGAAATAAAGTAATGTATCTCAACCTATTCATTTTGCTTTTTTTACCCCTTAATATTCTTTCCAAATTTCTCATTTCCCCCCCTTAAACTCTCTTATGTTAGCTTCCATTAAAACACAACATACTGTTTTCCCTTCTTCCTTTTTGATTAATTCTTAATATTATGTGCTAGTCCTGTCTGCTCTAATTTCTAAAGATTTAAGTATGTCAGAACTTAAACATGAGTCTCCTCTTCTCACTCATCACTTCCTTTGTAAGGAATCTTTTATTGGCATCATTTAAAATTCCATCTATAGAGTAATTCTAACATTAATAGAGCCAAGATCATCTTTGCTTCTGTGCTCCATACCCACAAAGACAACAGTATATTGATGTCAGCACTTGGTCATCTCATGAATATCTTAAACTTAACATGTCCACATATTAAAAATGCTTCTTGGGGCACCTGTGTGGCTCAGTCAGCTGGGCTTCTGACTCTTAGTTTCTGCTGGGGTCGTGTTCTCAAGTATGGTAGAATCAAGCCCTGCATTGGGCTCCACCTTCAGTAGGGAGTCTGCTTCAAGATACTCTCCTTCTGCCTCTCACCCCACTCACTCTTGTGCATGCTCTTACTCTAAGATACATAAATTAATTTTAAAAAATAAAAGTCTCCAGTCTCCCAAAGCTCAAATAGATCTTCATTTACTAGCGAGTGAAACATATTCTTGACCCCTCTTCTCCCTCATCTCCCTTTGTTCAAGCTAACACCAACTTCCCCCTGAGTTTCTAGATAAATTTATAGATAGTTATAATAAATTACAACAAACTTAAGGACTTAAACAAAATGAATCTATCAATTTATTTGACAGAAAGAGAGAGATCACAAAAAGCAGGGCGGGGAGAAGAGGGGCTGGCTGCCCCGTGAGCAGACAGCCCAACATTGGACTCAGTCCCAGGACCATGGGACCATGACCTGAGTTGAAGGCCAACACCCAACTCACTGAGCCACCTAAGCACCCTCCTTCAATATCTTCAAGGTTAGCAGTGTAATATCTTAAATCTCTCTCACCTCTGCTTTCATCATCACATCTCCTTCTCTGACTCCAACTCTCTTGCCTCCCCCTTTTCTTCTTTCTTTCTTTTTTTTTTTTAAAGATTTTATTTATTTGACAGAGAGAAACACAGCCAGAGAGGGAACACAAGCAGGGGGAGTGAGAGAGGGAGAAGTAGGCTTCCTGCTGAGCAGGGAGCCCAATGTGGGACTGGATCCCGGGTCTCTGGGATCATGACCTGAGCTGAAGGCAGTGGCTTAACCAACTGAGCCACCCAGGCGCCCCTCCCTCTTTTCTTTATAAGGACTCTTGTGAGTTAATTGATAATTGACTGAGCTGCTCAAATAATCCTAGATAATTTCCCATCTCAAGATCTTTAAATCAATCAGGTTTACAAAATCTCTTTTACTCTGTAAACTACCATATTCACAAGTGCCAGGAAATACGACACTGACATCTGGTAGGGAGGCATTACTCAATCACCACAAAGTCCCTCTAAAATATTTCTCAAATCTTTCTTCTTCCATGCATTCTTACCTATATTTTCTAAGTCCAAGATACCATCACCTTTTCCTGGAATAACATTGGTTTCTGGTTACCATTATTCACTCTTCTAGCACATCTCCCACTTAATGACCACAACTGGTCTCATTAAAGAAAAATACGATCACTTTACCCTGCTTAAAACATTTTAACAGCTTGGCATTGCATTTAAGAAAAATTCTGTCATCTTTAGCATGGTTCTGCATAATCTGACTTCTACTAAAAAGCTCATACTTCACGCAATGCTCCTGCTCCTTTAATCACTACACAACAGTTACCTGATTTCCCATTTAGCTAAACTCATTATATGTCTTTGCAAATGCTTTTACTCTGTAATGTCTTCCTTTGACTCTTTATAATGCAATATGGTAGTGCATGAACTATATTATAAAAACATAACATAAAATTACAAGGTCTACATTATCTGAGATTTATACATGTAGCTTAAACTGTATAGTACTTTGAAAAGAGCTCCAAATGTTTTCAGTGTTTCTTCTTTAAGTTCATTTCAGTGTAAATGTAAATCTTCTATAGCAGTACTTTCTTCTTTCTTAACAGATGAGCCGTTCATTTGCATTTTTTTTCAGAATCATTCTCCATCTCACTTTCTATGCTGTTGGTACTAGAAAATAGTTCTCTTGATTCCTTTTCAAACTACTTTCAACCTCTATTCAGCCAATTGAAAGTCCTAGTGGATGTATTGGAGGACAAGAGGAAGAGGAAACTAAGGTGTCCTTATGCATTTCACTGGATAGCATGTTTGGCAGAGACTGAGTCATCTCCATGGTTCTAGTTTCTACATTTAACACCTCCATTATAGAACTTTTCTGCCAGGTAGGCTTCCAACTTCGGCTGTATGGCCCTGGATCCTGATTTTTGTTACCATTATATGCTCCTCTTGTCCTTCTAACCATAGGAATAAAGACAGCTTCATTACTGATCATATAAGTTAGTGTTCTCCAGAGAAGACCAATAGGATTCATATATACATATAATGGATATTATATATATAATGCGTGTATATGCACACAAACATATATATATATGTGATATGTATACACAAGGGTATATATACACACAGAATACACAACACACACACACACACACACACACACACACACACACATACACACACACACATATCTGTCTCCCCAATAGAGGCTGACAAATTCCAAAATCTTGAGCTGAAAAGCTCAAGACCCACTAGAATTGTGTAGTTCCAGTCTGTCTAAAGGCCTAAAGCCATGAAACTCAGGAAGAGCCAATGTTTCAGTCCAAAGGCAGGAAAAAACTATTGTCTTATTCAAAGGCTTTCACGCACAAAGAATTTTCTCTTACTCAGGGGAGAGTCAGTCTTTCCACACTATCCATGTCTGCTACTGATTGGGCAAGGCCCACCAATTTAGGACACTCTGCTTTACTATGTACCAATTTAAATGTTAATGTCATTCAAAAATACCCTCACAGAAATATCCATTATAATGGACCCTCTGTGGCTCAGTCAAGTTGACATTAACCATCACACTGCTATTGGTTATTTTTTGGTTTCCCTCACCTTCCACTCTGTATTTACATATCTTCTTTTACATGGAAAAAAAAAAAAGGCTTACCTGATTTAATTCTTCATTTTTACATATATAGAATATTTTTAATTTTCCTGAACAGATCTTGACTGATATAAGTTTTCCTTTTAAAATGGGCAATTTCCCCTCCCTTATGTTCTAATTACCACCAATAACTATATTTATCATAATTTATTCACCCTTTTGAAAATAATCCATACTTTGTAAATAAATGTATAGCATTATTTACTCCTCTTGCCAATTATTTTCTTTGGCAAACCAAGGTATACATTTATGCATTCATTACCCTTTTCCTCAATGTCCCTTGTTTCTAAAGGAGCACTTTGTGTATTTTAGGTTAGGACTTAAGAAAACTTTTTTTTAAAATAGTTTCTTCCCTCTGTTTCAATAAAGTCTACTCCTATGTTTATAAATTGTCTTATCCAGAGAGTTGATTTATAAATTAATGAGTGATTGCTGAGAAAAGTAGCATAAGTTTTTCCAATAAATTGCTAAGTTCATAGACCATAAAGACTTGCAGAACCTTAGTGTTGTTCTAGGACATTGTTGCTTTATTTAAAGAAATTTCTACAGATAAAATTCAAATATGGTAAAGTTAACATACCTAAATTATCTGTTTTGAAATGATTCAGATATAATTAATTGGAAAAAATCTCTCGGGGTGCCTGGGTGGCTCAGTTGTTTAAGCGACTGCCTTCAGCTCAGGTCATGATCCCGGAGACCAGGGATCGAGTCCCATATCGGGCTTTCTGCTCGGCGGGAAGCCTGCTTCTTCCTCTCTCAGTCCCTTTGCTTGTGTTCCCTCTCTAGCTGTGTTTCTCTCTGCCAAATAAATAAATAAAATCTTTAAAAAAAAAAAAAAGGAAAAAAAATCTCTCTTCTGGGGCACATGGGTGCTTCTGTCAGTTAAATGTCTGCCTTTGGCTCAAGTTATGATCCCAGGGTCCTGGGATCAAGTCCAGCATCAGGCTTCCTGCTTCTTCCTCTCCTCCCTGTTCATGCTCTCTCTTTATCTGTCTTTCCCTCTCAAATAAATAAAATCTTTAAGAAAAAGAAAAAAATACTCTTCTAATAGTATACTTTATCAAAAGAAACTTACAAATAATAAATTACTGCTATAATGTTAAATAAATCTAGAATGTGAGTTAGTAAATACAATGAAGAAATGAAATAAAGTGTGGGTAGGTGAGAAAGCTTCTGATTGTCAATGATCAAAATCTTAGCTTTACTAAGAATTTACCTTGTATCAGGAAGAGATTATTCATGTTTGAAGTTCAAAAAAACAATTCTGCATATAAAATGGTCTGAATAACATGGGATCCAGAAAACAGATTTAAGTAGATGTTATCTATCAACAGCAAACATCCAGAATCCTTCTCACAATTAGTAGAAGGCCCAGCTGGAACTCTAGAGGGAAATCTCCTTATAAATAAAATTCTATAGTAACCTGGTGATTCATAATTATCACATAAAATAAACTCATTTGGAATTGTAGTATCATCGTCTAAGCTTAATTATTTTCAGATTAAGTTATTCATTAGAGATATATCTAAGTCCAGGAAAATAGTTGTAGTTCTATAAATATCTCTCTTTATATAAAAGGCATAAACATTCCTCAAATAGGAAAGTCTTATGATAGAAATCCAGACTGAAATCTAAAACCAAATCCATTAATATTTGAACAGAAATAATTTGCTCTTTGTATAATTATAAGAATAGTGAAAAAATTTAATGTTTTAGGTAATTTAGATCATCTTAAAGACTCCCTGTAAATTTTTTATAAAATATTTTATGAGATACTAACATGATTGGAACATCTATTTTTCTGACAATTGAATGAAATTATCTGATATCAGTAAATCTGATTACTAATTAAATATATTAATATTAATCAGATATTTCATTTCTTGACTAATGAAAAAATTTTAATTAAGCTTTTCCTTTCTTACTGATTTGAGCATCATTTTTCCAAGCACATCCCCTGAGGATTATTTGAATACCTGCCATCATGTCTTTCTAGATTCATGCTAATCTTTCTAAAATCAAATCTTAGCAGGGAGTATTCATTGCTCCACAATTCCCATAAAATAAGTATTAATTTTCAGTGATTTCTACCATGGGAAATAATTATTCCCATTCTATATACTCCGTTTTCTCCTCAACCTTTGTTCATCTTTTATCTCTTTATCCAGTTTTGAATAAAGCATCTTTGTGAGATGCACAATAACCAGGCTTCTCTCCATCCTTTTTCTTTCCTGCAGAGTACCTGACACCTTCTGGCTACCTCATGTTCAGATTTTATCTTAACCCAGTTCTGGTTGCAATAAAATATGAAATTGGTAAAAGAGAGTCTCCCTGTACTGTCCTGAAAAAAAGTACATATAGAAGATGGAATATAACCACATACATGGAGCAAAATGAAAACAATTTTAAAATAATAGAAAAGTGGTTGACAGTGTGTACTCCATGGCCTCTAAAGAAGCTCAAAAAAGTTTAAAGAACAAGACAGTTATTTCCTTCTACCTCCAAAGGAAAATCAAGATTTATATTGACCAAGGAAGGAGCTTAGTTCTAAATAAAGAAGAAAGTACGTGTGTATGGTGTTAGGAGAGGGCTATGTATTCAGATTCACAGTTAAAAGATAACTGGCAATCAGTTTCATGTCCAAATACCTTTCTCCCAGCACCCAAATAACTAAGTGACATCTAGCTAAGCATTCTTTTATTTTCAAATCTAGTCTAAACACTTTAGCCATTCACTTCCTATAAAATATCACCACTGTGAGTCAAGCTTTGATTGGGCAACTAAAACCCAGTTAAAAGATTCACTGCTGATACATACTTGTCAATTTGCCTCTCAAATATGTTTTATAAAATGGAGATGATTTGGGATTTGATGATGACTTCTTCCACGCAACTTCAAAAAACAATCAATGAAATACATAAATTAGACTTCATTAAAATTAAAACGTTTATCCTGTGTAGATGTTGTCAAGAGAATGAGAAGACAAGCTACAGACCAGGAGAAAATATTTACACAAGACATATCCAATAAAAGACTGTCATCTACAATATAGAGAGAACCATGAAAACTTAGCAACAACAACAAAAAAATAAAAATCCTAATTTAAAAAGTGGGCAAAAAACTGAACTGACACCTGACTGAAGAAGATATACAGATGTCAAGGAGGCATATGAAAAGAGGCTTTCAACATCATACATCATTAGTGAATGGTAAACTTAAAAAAACATGAGATACTGCTATACAACCACTAGAATGACCAAAAACTGAAACATTCTAACAAAACAATGCAAATGAGGATATGAAGCAAAAGGAACTTTCACTACTGCAGGTGGGAATGCAAACAGTACCGCCACTTTTTTTTTTTTAAAGATTTTATTTATTTATTTGACAGAGAGAAATACAGCCAGAGAGGGAACACAAGCAGGGGGAGGGGAGTGAGAGAGGGAGAAGCAGGCTTACTGCCGAGCAGGGAGCCGGATGCGGGACTCGATCCCGGGTCTCCAAGATCATGACCTGAGCCGAAGGCAGTCGTCCAACCAACTGAGCCACCCGGGCGCCCAGTACGGCCACTTTTAAAGACAGTTTGGTAGTGTCTTAGAAAATAAAACATATTCTTACTTTATGACCCACTAATAATGCTACTTGGTATTTATTCAAGTGAGTTGAAAACTTATATTCACAAGAAAACCTACACACATATGTTTAGAGTAGTTTTATTCATAAATACCAAAATTTGGAAGCAACTTGAAGAGGTCCTTTAATAACTGAATGGATAAATAAACTATTATACATCCAGACAATAGAATATTTAGTGTTGAAACAAATGGGCTACCAATCCATGCAAAGACATGGGGGAAACTTAAATGCATATTACTAACTGGACAAAGGTTAATCTGAAAATGCTACATAATATATGAAGTATATGATTCTAACTATATAGCTTTTTGAAAAAGGCAGAACTGTAGGGACAGTTAAAAAAATGAAAAAACAAAAAAAGTAGTTTCTGAAGATTATGAGACAAGAAGAACCCAGAGGATTTTTAGGTCACTGAAAATACTCTCTGGGATACTATAAGGTGAATACACGGCATTTGTTAAAACCCATAGAATATACAACAATAAGATTGAATGCTAATGTAAACTATAGATTTTGATGATAATGAAATGTCACTATAGGTTCATCATTTGTAACAATTGTACCACGTTAGTGTAAGATATTGATAATGGGGAGGAGGAGGCTCTCAGTGTGTGGGATCAGGAGGTATTAGCAACTCTGTTTTCAATTGATTTGGCTGGGAACCTAAAACTGTTTTAAAAATAAAGTCTCAAACTCAATACCCCAAAAAACATAATCATGTCAAAAAATAGGCAGACGACATGAACAGAAATTTTTCCATTGAAGACATATAAATGGCTAGCAGACACATGAAAAAATGTTCATCATCATTAACCATCAGGAAAATTCAAATCAAAACCACATTGAGATATCACCTTACACCAGTTAGAATTGCAAAAATTAATAGGATGGGAAACAACAAGTTTGTTGTTTTGCTGGAGAGGATGTGGATAAAAGGGAACCCTCTTACACTGTTGATGGGAATGCAAGTTGGAGCAACCACCTTGGAAAACACTATGGAGATTCCTCAAAAAATTAAAAATAGAGCTACTCTATAATATAGCAATTGCACTACTGGGTATTTACTCCAAAGATACAGAGATAGTAAAAAGAAGGGCCATATGTACTCCAGTGTTCATAACAGCAATATCCACAATAACTAAACTGTGAAGAAAACCGAAATGGCCTTCAACAGAAAATGAATAAAGAAGTTGTGGCCCAGGGGTGCCTGGGTGGCTCAGTTGGTTGGGCGACTGCCTTTGGCTCAGGTCATGATCCTGCAGACCCAGGATCGAGTCCCACATCAGGCTCCCTGCTCCGCAGGAAGCTTTAAATAAATTAAAAAAAAAAAAAAAAACTTAAAAAAAAGGAAGTTGTGGTCCATATATACAATGGAATATTGTTTATCCATCAGAAAGGATGAATATCCAACTTTTTTTTTTTAAAGATTTTATTTATTTATTTGACAGAGAGAAACAGAGCTAGAGAGGGAACACAAGCAGAGGGACTGAGAGAGGGAGAAGCAGGCTTCCCGCTGAGCAAGGGCAGGAATCCTGATTTGGGACTCAATCCCAGGTCTCCAGAATCATGACCTGAGCTGAAAGTAGCCGCTTAACCAACTGAGCCACCCAGGTGCCCTGAATACCCAACTTTTGTACCAACATGGATGGGACTGGAGGAGGTTATGCTGAGTGAAGTAAGTCAAGCAGAGAAAGTCAATTATATGGTTTCATTTAGTTGTGGAACATAAAGAATGACATGGAGGACATTAGGAAAAGGAAAGGAAAAGTGAATTGGGGAAAATTGGAGGAGGATATAAACCATGAGAGACTGTGGACTCTGAGAAACAAACTGAGGGTTTTAGAGGGGAGGAAGGTGAAGAGATGAGTGAGCCTGGTGGTGGGTATTAAGAAGGGCATGTATTGCATGGAGGACTGGGTGTTGTACATAAAAAATGAATCCTAGAACATGGCATCAAAAACCAATGATGTATTTTATGATGACTAACATAACACAATAAAATTTTAAACAAGAAAAATTAAAAATTAAAAAAATAAAGTTTTAACAACTACCCCTAAAACAATTTAAAAAATAAAGTCTATTTTAAAAAATTAGATCCAAATGAAGTTACACAAATGGTGAGTGATATGTGTGAATAACATGTAAATCCATTAAAAAAATAGAGAGAAAGAAGCAAACCATAAAAATGACTCTTAACTACACAGAACAAGATGAAGTTTGCTGGAAGGGAAGTAGGCAGGCAGATAAGCTAAATGGGTGATGGGTATTAAGGTGGGCACTATTGTGGTGGTGATGAGCACTGGGTGTTATGTAAATGATGAGTCACCAAATTCTACTCCTGAAACTGATATTACACTGTATGTTAACTGGAATTTAAATAAAAACTTGTAACTAAAAAAAAAAAGCAAATGCATTGTAATATATACAATGCTCTAAATAGCATCACTATGAAAATAAAATACACTAATACCTATGAGTCACACATTTTAATTTTGATAAACAGAAATACAGAACTGATCTGTTGTTTCTGTTTTCATGGATTGATGAAAGAATTTATGTTTTCTTATTAAGGTACTTATTCCTAGTTTGTGTTTGGATTTGGTTTATTTTCATATTCTTAGAATTTGATTAGCATGTTGTTATCCATGTGTTTCTACTATATCTGTATTTATTGTTATATTTCCATTATCTCCATAGAAAATAATTCACATTTTGGCTTTATTTTCCATGAATTCCTTTTACTTTTTTATTATTTCCTTTTCTCTCATCACTTCCATTGTTTTGTGTTTTTTTTCCTTTGCAATCTAAATTAGTATATTCAGTTTTCTGCAAACTTTTCCCTTCCTTCATCTCTCTCTTTCTTTCTGTCCCTATTGCAATGGCTCAAGTACTTCTGTGCCATCTGTCTAAACAAGAAAATTATAAATCATTGCATTTAGAGGATTCCAGTGTAATGAAAGAGTTCCTACCCAATAATGCTATCTAGTACAGTCTGTTAACAAGCCTGTGCACTCTACTAGAACTTCTGATTAGCTTCTTATGGAAACATAAATAAAATTAGACAGACAAGGATTATCAGATTTCTGAGGAATATCTCTAATATTAAAGAAAGAGAACAAAACCAGCAAGTAGAAGCAATGGAGTTCTAAGTAAATAGTTTTAACTTAGAAAGGAAAATAAAATTCTAAATATATATATAACTAATATTCTATTGATAAGAGAATATGTTGACCATATATGCAACATCAGTTGTCTTAATGAAGCAACAAAGAGAATCAAAAAGAATTAGAAATTAAGAACAGGGCAGCAAAAGTGAAAAATTAATAGAATGAGAACGTCCATTTGTAAGAAGAAAGAACTGATACACCTTTTCTTATTCTACCCTTTAAGTACAAATAAAAAGTCTGGATATTACCTAAAAGACAAATATAAGAAACCATTGACAAGTGGACAGAAGAACAAGGAATCTTATGTCCCAAAAGCCTATATGGTAGTTACTTTTCCGAGTTTTCTTTTTCCCTCCTGTATTTTAGATTTGATACTGAAGAAAGTGAAAATTCAGAATTGGGAACAAGCCAAAAAAAATTTTTTTTAAAGCCCCAAGAAAAGCCAAAGAATCTGGGAAGGGTTAGCACACCTGGGTGGCTCAGCTGGTTAAGCAACTGCCTTTGGCTCAGGTCATGATCCTGGGAACCTGGGATCTAGCCCTGCATCAGGCTCCCTGCTCGGCGGGAGGCCTGCTTCTTCCTCTCTCATTCCCCCTGCTTGTGTTCACTCTCTCACTGTGTTTCTCTCTGTCAAATAAATAAATAAAACCTTTAAAAAAAATATATCTTTCTGGTGCATGGGTGGCTCAGTTGTTAGGTGTCTGCCTTCAGTTCAGGTCATGATCCTGGAGTCCCTGGATCGAGTCCCACATCAGGCTCCCTGCTCTGTAGGAGGCCTGCTTCTCGCTCTCTCACTCCCCCTGCTTGTGTTCCCTCTCTAACTGTGTTTCTCTCTGTCAAAGAAATAAAATGTTTGAAAAAGAAAAAAATAACTTTTAAGAATAACTGTTCTAGCTAGCTAAATACCACAGGAAGAGCAACTATACCTCTTCGTAAACATACCAGCAAAGACTAAGGAGATAGCCTAGAGTTCCACACTTACCAGGCTGTAACAGGGAGCCCCCAATCCCCTTACTTACAAGTATAATGTCAGTTAAAGCAGAGTAGAGAGCTGGGGCTTTCATCCCCAGAGAGGTATAACAAGATTCTGAGGTATCAATAGAGACCATGTAAAAGTCTAGACCACCCCCTACATGTAGTAGAAAGGAGGGGTACTACTCTTTCCTTCTGGGTCATGTCAGAGGGACCTAAAGAATGTCTCCCCATCATTATCCAGCAGTAAGGCTATCAGTTCTCCCAGATTCCTCCCTGTGATGTCAGGGCAGGTCATGTGGAGAGCTATAATAAGGCACTATTAACATTACCAGTCAGGGAACTGTCAGAAGAGGACTAGTGATAAGTCTGATCTCTTATCTCACTGAACAATCATGAGGACCCCCTTTTAAGGTGTCAATGGAGGCCAAGTGGGTAAACTAGGCTTATACCACCACTCGGCAGTAATAAGGGAATGCCCACTGCCAGAGAGGTGATAGAGAGAAGAGCTAAAACAAAGTTTAAATAAAATCCAGGGTCTTATAACACCCAAATGTTCAGATTTCAATTAAAAATTATTTGTAAGACCAAGAACCAGGAAGATCTCAAACTATAATTTAAAAAAAAGGTACAATTATCTATGAGCACTAAGATGACAGTAAGATCAGAATTACGTGACAAAGACTTAAAGCAGCTATCATAAAAATGCTTCAGTGATCATTTATGAACATGTTGGAAACAAATGAAAAAAATGAAAAGTCCCAGCAAAGAAGTATACTATATAAAGAAGAACAAAATGAGAATAAAATAACTAAAAAAGATAAATTAAATTTTTAAAAATCTCAAAAGATGGGCTTGGTGGCAAAATGAAGAAAACAGAATAAATAATAAGTAAATTAAAAAATTAAACAAAGGAAATCATCCAATCTGAGCAACAGAGATAAAAATAGTGGAAAAAAAATGACTACAGACACAGGGATCTGTGAAACTCTAACCAAAGATCTAACATTTGTGTTGCTGAAACCCGGAAGAAGAGTGGTAAGAGGAAAGGGCTGAGGAGTGGCTGGGTGACTCAGTCGTTAAGCATCTATCTGCTTTGGGCTCAGGTCATGATCCTGGAGACCCAGGATCCAACCCCACATTGGTCTCCCTGCTGGGTGGGAAGCCTCCTTCTCCC
>PITA01006796.1:74482-96980 GCA_004023965.1 Spilogale gracilis
AATGAATAAATGAAATTTAAAAAAAAAAAAAAAAAAAAGGAGGACAGGGCTGATAAAGTCCTGAATAAATCATGGCTGACAGTTTCCTAAATTTAGCAAGAAATGCCACTCCACAAATTAAAGAAATGAGCAAACCCAAAACAGGATAAACCCAAAGAAATCCTTTATAGCCCAAGACAAATCATAGTCAAACTTCCAAAAACTAAAATAAAAAGTCTTGAAAGCCACAATATGGAAATGACACCTAATCTATAGAGGAGTAACATTTCAAATAACAGCAGATTCCTCTTTAGAACTATGGAAAAGTATTATCAGTGACAGAGAAGTAAGTGACATAACATCTTTCAACTGCTGAAAGAGAAAAACTATTAGATATTTTAGAAAGAAAGAGTAGAGACTAGGGAGCAGGTACTTACTTGAGTAAATGCTTGAGATGTTTATGCTACAGAAGCAAATGTATGAAAATTTAATAAGCTCCGAGTAGCTGGGACAGTGAATGTAAAATTATCAACATTAGGCATAACAAGGTGAAATGTAGAACAAAAGAATAAAAGGAAACTTCTAAATCCTTCCACAAAAAGAAAAGTTTCATATATCTATGATCAACTATCAGAAAGGCATAGAGTTTTCAACACCTATTATCAGCATCTGCGCCTAAAACAAGTAGTTGTATTTCATTAAATGTTTCAAAATAAACAAAATTTCAATCACAATCAAAATGAGCTCACTCAGAAATTAACCTTCTTAAAATTGTGATTTTTAAAGACCATTAACCTAAGGTATTATACAGTGTAAATATCCTATAGTTTATTTTTAAATATGGAAATTAGTACTGTAAATAATCAATGAGTTATCTTGCACTTTGAAAACAATTAGGTGTTTGCTTTATTTTCCAGAAATAAGGTAAATTTGAATATTAAAAACGTAATAGGTATGGTGAAAAATTACTATGACATTTACCTTTGGCAAAAAAAAAAAGTAAAGAATTTAATACTATTAAAATCAGACAGAGAATCGATTGTTATACAGCTATTAGAAAAATAAAAGTCTACCAATTGGAGATAAATGTCATGTCCTAAGGAAACAAAAACATACAATGTTTGAACTTAGTTTATTTTGACTTTTTAAATTAGTCTTGGGAGACAGAATTAATGGATTACATTGAAGAAGCCTAAACAAATGCTTAGTCTTGAAGGAACTAAACATAGTTGATAATTAACAGAGCAAAGCGAGGCCAAAAGACAGAGAGCAGAGGTCTAAGTGTAAATGACATAGCAATACATTAACATTTTCTTATTTTATATTTATTGTTGCAATGATAATATTATTGGCTATAATTCATTTATTTTGCAGGTAACCTGTACTCATTCAATGGGAGAAGAGCACTGAACACAACTTCATTTAACATTTTTTAAATGATATAACAAAATGAATAGAGAATCTTCTTACTACTGTATTGTCTTTTGTTTTTGATGATTTTCCACTCAAGAATACCTCATGTTGCTTTATATACAGACATACATGTATACATATAGACATCAACAGATTAACTTATTGGACAATGCAACTGAATTGTTGAGAAAAAGTTTGCAAATTTTATATTTCATAAAGGGCTAATATCTGAAATGTATAAAGAACTCACACGATTCAGTATTAAAAAAAAGAAACAATCTGATTTAAAGTGAGCAGAATATCTGAATAGGCATTTTCCCAAAGAAGACATATATATTGCCAAATGCACATGAAAAGATGCTCAACATCACTAACCATTAGAGAAATGAGTTATTATCTCACACTTGTTACAAAGGCTATTATCTAAAAGACAAGAAATAAGTGTTGGTGAGGATGTTAAAATAAAAAAAAATGAATTCTTGTGTACTGTGGGTACAAATGTAAATTGGTGCAGCCATTATGGAAAATAGTTCAGAGGGTCTTCAAAAAATTAACAATAGGGGCATGTGAGTGGTTCAATCAGTTAATCTGCTGACTCTTGATTTTGGCTCAAGTCAGGATCCTAGGGCCCAGAGTCCGGCCTTCGCTCCTTCTCCCTCTGCCTCTCTCTCTCCTCTCTCTCTCTTTGAAAAATAAATAAATCTTTTTAAAAAAAATTAAATATAGAACTACCATATGCTCTAGCAATTCCACTTCTGGGTATTTATCCAAAGACAATGAAAGTACTAATTTGAAAATATATATGCGCTCCCACATTCATTGCAGCACTATTTACAGTCACCAAGATGAGGAAAGCAACGTAAGTGTCCATCAGTGGATAAATTGATGAAGAAATTGTGTTATATTATATAAGGATAGTCTTTCTTTATGTGGAATTAAAAAAATACAAGCTCATAGATACATAGACACAGATTGGTGGCTGTCAAACCGGGGAGTTGGGAGGTAGGAAAAAATAAGTGAAAGGGGTAAAAAAAAATCTTCCAGGTCTTTGGCAAAAAAGAAAAGTGGGGAGGAAGGACTTAAGGGAGACAGGGAGGAAAGAAGGAAAGGAGTGGGGAGAAAAAAAAATAAAACAAAACAAAAAACCTACCCAGCATTTCTTCCTCTGTTTTGAATATTTTTAATTAACTAATCCTTGAGTTGTGAAAGTTATCTTGATTTGTCAAATTATTTTAAGGGCTAGAATTTCAAATAAAACATAAGGGCAACAATCACTCTTCAGGGGGTGCCTGGGTGGCTCAGTTGGTTAAGTGACTGCCTTTGGCTCGGGTCATGATCCAGGACACTGGGGATCAAGCCCCACATCAGGCTCCCTGCTCAGCGGGAAGCCTGCTTCTCCCTCTCTCACTCCCCCTGCTTGTGTTCCCTCTCTGCCTGTATTTCTCTCTGTCAAATAAATAAAAAATCTTTAAAAAAAAAACAAAAACAAAACAATCACTCTTCATATTTAACTTTTTTTCTACACACTAGTAGATCAATTTACCGAATAGTGCAATTGCCATGATATATTCTTCCCCCTACTTCTTTTATTTCAGCAAACATTTAAAAAGAAATCTGTACTTGTGGTGCATAAGGGGTAATATAAGGGACAGTAGGAGAAGGAAAGGAAATGAGAAGTAGGGTAATTTGGGGAGAGAAATGAAACATGAGAGACTTTGGACTCAGAAACAAACTGAGGGTCTTAGAGGGAAGGGGGTGGGAGGGATGAGAGAGCTTCGTGGTGGGTACTAAGGGCACGTATTGCATGGAGCACTGGGTGTGGGCCATAAACAGTGAATCTTGGAACACTGAAAACCTAAAGTAAATTTAAAAAATAAAAAAAGAAAAAAAGAAATCTGAAATCAACACTTAAAAAAGAATTAATAGTCTACCTTCAAAGTTGAGTGTCCTGGGAATATAAATTCTGGTTATGAAAGGAAAAAAGAGAGTAGTAACACACTTTTTGTGCCAATACCACAAAGTCAAGAAGATATACCACATGCTTTTTTGTTTTAAAATGCCTTTTTATGTCTTTTTTCATGTCATGAGCAATGGAATTGGCTGGCATAGTTCAGAGCAGCAGAGATTCAAGTTTGAAAACACATGGTGCATAGCCTAGGAATCAATCTTGCCTGGGCAATAGGAGATGAGAATTCCAATGAAGAATTCACCCTAAAGAAAAAGTAAGTCGAATCTCATAAATTTGGTTCATGATCATTATGTCAAAGTTGAAAAGAAGAGTAATTCAAACAGTCAAAAGTACTTATTGTCTCCAGATCTGTCCTCCAGATAAGTTCTCAGGGGCTCATACTTCCATCACAATGTAAGAATTCCATGTAAATGGAAATAAAAGAAGAAAAACAAAGATTTGTCACATTGAGTGTTGATGCATCAGCACTATTGAAATTAATATATTCACTATCTGTGAAAGACATCTAAACTCAGGCATTGGCATCCTCAACATCAACAGGAAACAGCTGCATCACTACCTTAAATGGATATTCACGACCCTGCTGCCCTTGTTTCCAACAACAGCATGAAAAAAATGATTCTGCCTCTATAGCCTCACACGGAAGACCTCAAGAGTGACAGACATATAGGTATTTCCACATTTCAAAAGTCTGTGTTACATCACTTTGCTTTTATGGAAAACTTGCATTAGTATTTGTTTTCGCTAACTGAAAAAAATCTGAGGAGGATTTTTGATTTTATGGAAAAGAATGAAAGCAAAAATATCACTCAGCATTTGCTTGGCGACTTCTTTATAGAGGCAGTGCACAGCAGAGCACAAGAGTGGCCCCACCAGGCTCCTTCCCCAGAAACCACACTCAGCATCTCAGCACCAACCTGCCTCACTCAACCATGTCTGTTGAGTATCTGTGCTTTATCTTGAATTATTTTGTGCATCCATTAGCAGGATGTGTCCTGAGGTATCAGAAAAGCCTAAGAGAGGATATTTTGGGGGTTTAGGAACACTAAAAAATGTTTCCATATAAATTGATGGTAATTGCTTCTGCACTTTATGCATTTTGGCTTATGAAAGTTTTCATAGGTACACTCTACTTCCAGACAGCAGGGGAAATCTGTAATAATGGCATGTAAGAAACAATATCGAGGGGCACCGGGGTGGCTCAGTAGGTTAAGCGACCGCCTTCAGCTCAGGTCATGATCCTGGAGACCCGGGATCAAGCCCCGCATCAGGCTCCCTGCTCCGTGGGGGAAGCCTGCTTCTCCCTCTCTCACTATGTGTTCCCTCTCTCGCTATGTTTCTTTCTGTCAAATAAATAAATAAAATTTAAAAAAAAAGAAAAGAAAAGAAACAAGATCGAGGGCCTGTCCTGTGTGCCTGCAGAGGAGGTCCCAGAATCTCAGTGAGACCGCTTTCTTCAGGCAGGGGCGGAGGATCTTACTAGAGGAACTGTGGCTGCTCCTGTCACAGAATAGGGGCTTGGTTATGATGAAAGAAGGAAGGAAGGAAGGAAGGAAGGAAGGAAGGAAGGGTGGGAGGGAGGGAAGGAGGAAGGAAGGAAGACGTCAACAAGACCCCTGGCCTGCCTTGAAGCACAGGTGAATTACAGCTACAAGTTTCTAGGAAAAATCTGTAGTATTATCTCCTAACTGATGTATACTGGGAACAAAGGGGATATAGTAATGAGAAGTTTGAGAAACCTGGATTTGTTACCTGGTTCATTAAATAAGAGCAATAATTAATAAGTTTACCTGGCAAACATTTTTCTGATGTTTTCTTGAGCACTCAGAGAAAAACATCACTGTGTTACTCAAAATGTACTCAAATATTAGAAAAGAACTTCTATACATAGAAATTATAAGGTGGTCAAGATAACTAAGGAGGAGCCTTAGCTCAAATAAAAGTATATCTAAGTGATTCTCTCATAATGATATTGTTACAAGTAAAAAACTTTTTCTTTATTTTTTAATTTTATTTGGAAGTGGATGTCAACAAATTGTAAGACCAGTCAACTGTTAGAATTCTAGGAATATAATCACAAAATAAAACAATTAGTAAGAAAGCATATATAATAAAATAATAATAATAATAAAGCATATATAAATATACTTCCAATAATCTCATGTGGTAAGGAATTTCAAATCTGTTTAGTAATGCACATATGTGAAATCTTTCACTGGTTTTCAAAATCTTTGAATTATGATTATCAGCTCTGTTCTGTTAACACAAGAAATGACCATATGTTATAACTGTGACAGCTTTTAAGAATAAAACTGATTTCCACCCTACTTATACCCAACTTATCAGATACATGTAACAGCCTACTTTTTGTTACATACCCACATCCTTACCATGGTCAACCTAGAAATCATAGATACTTTCTTAAGCATCTTTCTAGAGAACTAATGATGGGCTGATAAAGACAAGCAAATATTGAACTGCATATATTCCATATCATTTTGGCCTGGGTGAAATTATAAATCAGACCTTAACGGTGTCATTTCCAAGGTCTCTGTCACTTGCATAGCTATTTGTGTTAATTTATTCTTATTTTCTTTATACTATATTGGTAAAATAAAAAAAATAACAGGATATTAAAGCATTTATCCATTGAGCTTTCTTTCAAAATAGATTCATAAAATTTTGAAGTTATAGGAAACAGAATTGTTCTTTGTTCAGGTGTTCATATGAAATATGTGTTGACAATGTGTATTAGTTTTATTGGCATAAATATGCTCATTGGAAAGATAAATTAGCAAGTATATCTGGATACATTTTATAAATTATGGACTATTTCATGTATAAAGTGCTTATTTTACTCACATCTTTATTTGCAAGGAAAAATGAGAAGTTTTATTCTTTAATCTCTAAAATCAAATGCAGTAAAATCACAAGAAAACTTGTGCAATGTTAACAAAATTTCATGATTTTAGATAAATTAGATAAAAATTCCGGGCAAATTTCACTAGAAATTTGAACTATATTTTGATGATATTTATTTTATAAAATATCTAACAGGAAACTCATACCCACTTTCTACTTCTAGTCATAATGTGCCCAATCTTTTAAATGCCAGACTTAGTTTCAGTGAACCACATCAAAATGAAATGGCATTAGTTTGAATTCTGACCCTAAGGAAATGCCCTTAAAATGTGATTTTAGGAGCTTTCCCTCATTAGTTTAATGAATGCTACTACACTTTGTCTCAATTGACTCTTTTCATAAATAACTCCTGCACAGCTTAATCCTTTCTTGAACTACCCTTCAATGATTTGCAGGCAGTTAGTGGCTTTAACTCCTATTTTTGTCATTGATGATTAGTACATACTGCTGAGCTTAGCCAATTAAGCAATGATATATTTTCATGAATCACTAATTTCAATCACAGTATATGCTAAAGGAAAACCTTATTTTTATATACTTCATTACACCACAAAGTTATTGGAGTTTTTTTTTAAGTTATTAGTTTTAATACTTAAGTTTTGAGACTTTCCTATATATTGTAAAAGATGGCTATTAGTATTTTTATTCTTTTATAGCGAACAGGAGTATAGACAAAGCAATTTTGTCGGGGGCACGCCCCAAAGATGGCGCCGAGCACATGAAGCAGCTCCAGGAAGCACCCGCCCTGAAGATCACGTGATCGCATGCCTCATACGTGTGTCCGTGCTCAGTGCGTGATCACCGGACGCCACCAATGCCTGCTGGCCGTGCAGTCCATGCACCACGTGATCTCCTCTCTGATTGGCTGGGATACTATATAAAAGGGGGCTAGAAAGCTTCCCGAGAGGAGACTGCGTGATGGCGAGGCGGAGAGAGGAGGGAGGGGGTGTGGTGGGAGAGGAGAGACGCCCCGAGATGCTGGGGAGAGGAGAGACGAGAGAACCGGAGAATAAACGGGAGCTTCAACGTCAACCCATGTGTTGCGTCTAATCTGCTTGCGGGGAACATGACACAATTTCAAAATTTTAATAAAATATTTCATCCTTTTCTACTTCAATGTATCAGTAACTCTTATCAAAATATATAGTGTATTTTTATCATGTCCAAATTCAATATATGACACATTGTGTTGGAAAATGTCAACATTTTCACACAATGCAAATATAAAAATATCTAAAGACACTTGGAATGAAGGTTTAAACAAGTGACTTTTTGAAAGCAGTGACCACATTTTATTTACTGTTACTAATTTATTCAATAAGACTAGAACCAATACTTTATGCATCTTTCTTTTATAGAAACTGAATGTAGAAGAAAAAGAATATAGACTGGTAGAGGATTTAAGGTAATGTGAGAAAGAAAAAAAAATAACACGAGGAAAGAGTTTGGATATTGAGGGAAAATAAAATGTATTTAGGAAGAGAATGGTAAACAAAGGATAAAATGGTAGATATTGAACAGGTAGGCCAGTTGAAGCTCATTGATCATGATAAGTAATTTAGTATTTTTCGAGCTTTTTGTTTTTTGTTTTTTGTTCATTTGTCATTGTTTTTTTTTTAAGATTTTATTATTTATTTGAGAGAGAGAGAACATGAGCAGGGGGAGTAGTAGAGGGTGAGGGACAACAAGGACTCAATCCCACAACCCAGAGATCATGACCTGAGCCAAAATCAAGAGTTGGAAGCCCAACCCACTGAGACACCAGGCACCCCTAGTTTTTTTCTTTAATTCAATGAAAATCCATTTAATAGGATAGTGATAGAAATCTATTTACATTCTACTAATATTTCAGAGATATTTAAATGTAATTACTTCCCTGTGATTTTATTTCGGGAAATGACCCATAGGACTTCAGGAGAAATGTTAAGATGGCCTGGATGAATTAGAAGGTTGGAAAAATGGCAAGCATAGAAAGAGCAAATGTAACAAAACAAAACAGAAAACCAACGTGAAAGGCTGGTAGAGTATATAAGAAAAGAGAGCATGATAAATGACACTTTGACCTATGATGGTGGCACCAGAAATGGATATAAACGGATAGGTTTTAAAATATATTTTTAAAGTAAAGCCAAAGGATTTGCTAGTAGCTTGAATTTGGAAATGAGGAAAAGACTCAACTATAACTCAGATTTTTGTTGTGGGCAATTCTGTGGTGACATTTATGAGGTCTTTCCACACATTTCATACAAAAAAAAAGTTTAACTTGACATTTCTTTAAATAAAAGTAGAACAGAGAAAATAAGTTTTGGGAAACAAATGAGATAATTTATTTTATTTTTTTTTATTTTTTTTGTATTCTAAAATGATCAGAACTAGACAACATGATCAGATAAGATGATACTTAGATTCAGTTTACTCTGATGGATTTATCATATCTGAATTAGCACGGTTGAGTTAGCTAGAAAACAAATAAATGTATCTATATGCAACTGATATAAATTTGTCAAGTTTTTTCAGTCTCACATTCAATTATTTTACATTGAACATCCAGCAATCATGTGGCTTTTTCCATCAATTACTGAATTTGTATTGCTCTAAGAAATTTGCAATTACCTTTAGGTTATTATTTTTCCTATGTTTCCAAATAGGGAGAAATCACAGGTGCCAAGAGGTATTTAATTGTAAGTGGGGAATCATGAGGAAGAAATGAAAGCTGCTAGTTGGAAAAAGAATAGAAATCAATTACAAATTAAATGTTAATGCATTTAAGGGGAGAAGACACAGAGGAAAGTCGGAGATGAGGAAGGAAAATGCAAGCTTTTTTAAAGAGCGTGGTGATGGGCAGTTAGCAGCAGTCAGATTTCACATACAAAAAGATGTAGACTATAATGATGATGTGTCAAAATGACAGGTGTGACAGGCACAAATCAGTAATGGAGATATTTACAGAGGTGTATTACAGCTGTAGGCAAAATTTTGAAATAGGCCAAGTTAGTTATCAGTGCCCTCTCACTTCCCTTCCAGCATCCGTGGATCCAACTCCAAGCATTCAGTGCCCTCAGCCTGACCTCTTGATATATATGCTTTCCCTGTCCCAGTGTCCATGCAGGTCAGCAGTTTTTGGTCAACACTCCATAAGTGATGCAGTAAATTTACCTAGCTTCTGTTACACTCATTCAGGCCCTTACCCTTTCATGACTAACTAATTCAGGAATATATTCCCATTGTTGATAATAGCTGGATGTGTTAGCTAAATGTCTTCTTTCTATCAGGCTTCACATATCCAGAGACAAAATAATAACTGATCTTAAAGAATGATGATGACAGCAGGATAGGGGAACAGAATGCCAGTCTAGCAGGTGAGATTATCTGTAGCAGGTTTGCTTTTTAAGAACACAGAAATTGCATCATCTAGATGTTTGTTGAGTATACATGTACATAACAGTAACCAGTAAAATATCATCATATCCTCCTGTGTGCCTGTCCACTGAAGAACAATTTGTGGAAAAACTGCAATTTATAAGTTCTACTTTTTTCAATAGACTATAAGTGGTAAACATGAGTTAATGAAAAGCAGAGTAAGAGAAACAATTAGTAAAAATTTTCCTAGAGAAGTAATCAGAGTATATTCAGAACTTTTAAGAAAAAGTTTATCTGTATTAATCCAAATGTATCACTTTAGTGAAGATCATATTTCACACTGAAACCATTTATTTAATAACATGCATTTACCAAGCAAGCATATAATTCCAAGTTTATTTTCTCCAAAATATTGTAACATAATAACGAGCATCGAGACACATGCACGTAATTGAATAAATAAAATAAAATTGAATGTCGATACTTTACAGAAAAACACATTATGTTGTGTTAAGAAACACTGTAAATACTATTACAGTGCAAATCAAAATATAATTTAATCACACCTTTAAAAATGCATTGTATCTGGATTTCAATATAGTATTGAAGAAAACAGACATTATTAAATAAGTAAATAAAATTTTCATTAACTGTAGCAAAATAGAATAAATATGTTAAATATTTGACAAACTATAATGACAAAGTCAATAAAACCGTTACATAAACTAGCCCTGTATTTATCAATAAATTCTTAGTTTTAAATCATAATAATTTAGCTTTGAAATTGAATTGCTCAATTAGTTTGAGTTCTTTATTATTTCACTGGTTTTACAAAGTATAAAACTATAGTACATATTTAGTCCCACTGTTTTGGAAAATGTTTCTTATGAAATTTAACTTATCATCCAGATAAGCATTTACATGAATCTCTGTGATTTAGGAGAGAGAGAGAGTAGGAGCTTGTGTAGTGGCAGATAAGGTGTGATACACTTCGGAAAGGAGATAAGATACTCCTTAAGGGAGCCTGTGATCAAGGTGACTGATTGGCTCAGTTGGTTAAGCGACTGCCTTTGGCTCAGGTCATGATCCTGGAGTCCTGGGATGAAGCCCCACATTGGGCTGCCTGCTCTGTTGGAAGCCTGCTTCTCCCTCTCTCACTTCCCCTTCTGTGTTCCCTCTCTCACTGTGTTTCTCTCTGTCAAATAAGTAAAATCTTAAAAAAAAAAAAAAATAGCGTGTGATCTAGATAAGGATATTTCCAAGCAGAGTTTTGAATGTGTCACCTACTTTTTTCTTGGTTATAGTAACATGCAAGAGAATAATAATAAAAAAAAAAAAGATTTGTTGAACATAAGGGAACAAGATCTCTGGGTTTGAAAATTCCCAACTCTCCAGGTGGCAAAACACATTAAAATTAAGCAATTTTATCTGAGCAGAACCAAATCCAAGGCATATTCAGAAAAAAACATTGTATTAATATCCTATTTCTGCTGTAACAAATTACCACAAACATAGAGGT
Source organism: Spilogale gracilis (assembly GCA_004023965.1). Classification (NCBI taxonomy): domain Eukaryota; kingdom Metazoa; phylum Chordata; class Mammalia; order Carnivora; family Mephitidae; genus Spilogale; species Spilogale gracilis. The sequence goes on from PITA01006796.1 coordinate 85,645, forward strand.
TTTAAACAATGCAGATTTATTTTCTTACATTTTAGAGGTCAGAAGTCTAAAATGGGTGTTACAGGACTGAAATGGTGTCACCAAAACTGCATTTCTTCTGGAGGCTCTAGAAGAGAATCTGTTTCTTGTTTGTTTTTTTTAGCACCGAGAGTTATCCATAGTTCTTGCTCATGGTCACATCACTCTAAATTCTGGTTATGCCGTCACATCCCCTTTTTTGAATCTGACTCTTCTCGATATTTTATAAAGACCTTTGTCATTACACTGGGCCCATCCAGATAATCCAGAACAATCTCCCTATCTCAGAACATTTCACTTAATCACATCTACAAAGTCCCTTTTGCCATGTCAAGTAACATAATCACAGGTTTCAGGGACTGAGACAAGGACATTTTTTGCAAGTTATTATTCTGTTGTCTACTAATTAAGAGTCTAATAATAAAACCAACGATATTACTGTTGAATCCTTTGTTAAAATCTCAGGCATACCTAGGGCAATGCCTCAGACAACTGATAGGACCAGTAATAGCTTCTAAGAATGCAAGGCAGTATTGCTCAGCAGCTTAAGCAAAAACATATGTTGAGAAAATTATTGATCTCAAAGTGATTTGAGGTTGGCTTTTGTTTAGTGAATTTAATCCAATAACATTCATAGAAGACCCAAACGAGTTTTAAGATAATTGCATTGTACTGTCACCTTGAACTAAATAGACAATGGCAGAACCAGATGAAAAAAGTCCTACCAACTATGCAGAAGGGTTTCCTTTCCTCCATATCCTCACCAACACTTGATATATCTTGCTTTTTTGATCGTAGCCATTCTAACATATGAAGTACTATTTCATTGTGGTTCTGATTTGTGCTTCCCTAATGATTAGTGATGTTGAACATTGTTTCATGTACCTATCTTACATTTGGGTGTCTTTTCTGCAAAAATATCTATTCAATTACTCTGCCCATTTTTCAGTTCAATTGTTCGGTTTTGTTATTATTGAATTGTTTTAGATCTTAATATATTTTGGACATTAACCCCTTTACAATATATTATTTATAAATATTTTCTTCCATTTTCTAGGTTATATTTTCATTTTGTTCTTTTTTTTTGCCATGTAAAATTTTTAGTTTGATATAGTCCCTCATTTGTGATTTTGCTTTTGATCTTTGTTTTTTTTGGTATCATATCCAAAAAATCATCGTCAAGACCATTATCAAGGAAGTTCTTCCATATGTTTCCTTCTAGGTTTTTTTTAAGATTTATTTGTTTATTTTAGAGAGAGAGAGAGAGAGAGAGAGAGAGAGAGAACAAGTAGGAGAGGCAGAAGGAGGAGACAAAATTTCAAACAAATTCCACACTGACTATGCAGCCTGACAAAGAGTTCACAGGGTTCAACCTCACAACTCTGGGAACATGACCTGAACTGAAACCAAGAATCAGGTGGTTAAACTGACTGCAACACTCAGGTACCCCTTTATTTTTTTGGCACCCCTTTCTTCTACTTTTATAAATAACATGGAGCTTCCTTAAAATGTTAAAGATAAAACTATCATATGATCCAGCAGTCCCACTTCTAGGTATTTATCCACTGGAAATGAAAAGAAGATATTGATAAGATATCCTCACTCCCATATTTTTTGCAGCATCATTTGAAATTGTCAAGTTATGGAAACAATTTAAGTGCATGTCAATGGATGAAAGGATAAAGATATGAGATACACACACACACACACACACACACACAATAAAATATTATTCAGCTGTGAAAAAGAAGGAAATCATGGTATGTGTAATAGTGTGGATGGACCTTGAGAGCATTATGTGATGAAATAGAGGTTTATCTATGGCAGTGGTAATGATATTTCAATATATAAACATACCAAATCAACACATTGTCCACATTAAACTTACACAATGTTATATGTCAGTTATATCTCAATTTTAAAAAGAAAAAAGTCTATTGGAAACAAAAAATTCTATAGACAATAAGCAAGATGAAGAAAACCCCTCAGCAGCAAATATGAGCTATATTTCATAAAAAAGGAGAAATTATACAGAAGATAGTTCCTAGAGCCAGAGTATAGCATTCTCAATCTTTTGAGCCCTGATCTAGGAAAAGGTAACATGTGTCATTCTGGATTTGAGAAAGGAACAGTAAAGTGTTGTATGTTTCCCATTTTTTCCCCTTTACTAATAAGAATGTTTATGGAAGTAGTTATTTGCCTACTTCAGTATTGTATTTTGAGTTTATGGGACAGGATAGAGTGGATCAAATAATTTGTGTCCTTAGGTCACAGATCTTCAGCTCAAGAAAACTTGCACTCTAGGGACCACACCTGAGATGTCTCAACCATACCTGAGCCTGATTTCAAGGACAGGATCCTGTATTTGAGCTGATGATGAAAATAGATGTATATTTGGGTGGGGGAGCTCTGGATAAACCAGATTTTGCCTGAGAGGTGGGCATGTAGGCATGAATCATTGGGAGGCCAAAAGATGGAGTTACCATTGAGTTACCATTCTCCAATGAATTTCACCTCCTTGTATTTACATGAGTGGGTAGCTTCTTCTCTGCTTGAATAAGACTGATTTGTGGGCCAATTAGGTATCATAGATGATAATGCTATGTGACTTCTGAGCATAGGTCAAAAAGTACATTAAAACTTCTGCCTTTGGGTGCCTGGGTGGCTCAGTGGGTTAAAGCCTCTGCCTTCAGCTCAGGTCATGATCTCAGGGTTCTGGGATGGAGGCCCGTGTCAGGCTCTCTGTTCAGCGGGGAGCCTGCTTCCTCCTCTCTCTCTGCCTGCCTCTCTGCCTACTTGTGATCTCTCTCTCTCTGTCAAATACATAAATAAATAAAATCTTAAAAAAAAAAAAAACCTTCTGCCTTCATTTCTTGTGTCACTCACTCTGTGAGAGCCATCCAATGTGCCATAAGGACATTGAAGCAGTCCTGTACAGAGGCCCACTTGTAGAGGAAATGGGACATCTCCCCACCAACCAACACCAACTTGCTAACCAGATATATGAGTAAACTTTCTAGTAGAGTTTTCAGCCCCAGGTTTATCCTTCAGAAAAAGACCACAGCCCTGGTTAATGTCAATGAGCCACATACTAACCCAATTGAATAACTGCTCAGAAAAGATTATTTAGACTTGCAGAAATTATGAGTGATAATAAGTATTTATCATTATCTTAAGTCACTGGTTTTAGGATATTTTTTAATATAGCCATAAATAACTGACCTATGCAGTTTTGTCTCAAGATGAAAAGTTGTAATTTTATTTTCCATTATGGTTTTCACCAGTCTTTGTACATGCATATAAGTCAGCAATTCCATTCTATTTCATCAAAATAGAGCTGTAATTCATACCAGAGAACTTTTTTATATGGCATAATAATTTCCTCTGATGTCTCTTTATTTTATACATGTAAGGACATGTGATGCCCAGATTTATGCCCTTGCTTTATACAAACCTTCAGTTTAAGAAAACATTTTTTAAAAAGATTTTATTTATTTATTTGACAGAAAGAGAGAGATCACAAGTAGGCAGAGAAGCAGGCAGAGAGAGAGGAGGATGCAGGCTCCCCACCAAGCAGAGAGCCCAATGTAGGCCTCGATCCCAGGACCCTGAGATCATGACCTGAGCTGAAGGCAGAGGCTTTAACCCAGGCACCCAGAAAACATTTTTTTTAATGTATATTCAATTGCAGTTCTATTTTCTTTCATCAGAATAAAATGTACAATGCTAGTAAAAACAACCTCTAACACATGACTCAATTAGTTTCTTTAGTATGTACCTCTAGTCAAGGGATAACTAGCTTCCACCAACTCTAGTTAAATAGAAACAGATTCAGGATGCCTGGTTCACCCAACCCGTTAAGCATCTGCCTTTGGCTCAGGTCATGATTCAGCTATCTTTCTTTCTCTTTCCCAAATAAATAATAAGTAAGATCATTTAAAAATAAAATATAAACAGATTCATCAAGTATTTATCAAAGAAAAATAGAAAGAAAGCCACTCAGCTGCACACATGAGTATATTTCTTGAAAATGGAGAAATTAGTCAGAGACCAGGTACAAGAGTTATAGCATATCATTTCCAGATTTTGAGCCTTAATCAAAGAACTGGCATTTTCAAAATGCTGCCTTCAGAGAAGTTTTCTCCTCTTATCCTTTTTATTGTTGCAGTATGCCTGAAATAAGTTGTACTCCCCCACTTAAGTAATCTGAGCTTATCATGTTTTTTAACAGTGATAGATGCTTCACTGATGATACTAGTAAGAAAACTGTAACTTGCATTATTTTCAATTTTATCCATTGAGTATGTCTAGGAGAAGTTGAGGTAATAGAAGAGTTGATAGAATGATCTAGGATTCATGAGATTTCACTGCACATCGAATTTCAGAAACTATCATATTATTTGCTTCAAGATATAGCATTTAAAAAAATATATAACTTGCTTATATAATTTGCTTCATAGGCAAATGCCAGGAATTAGAATGAGTACAATAAATTCCAATTTGTGAAAACAGGATTTTAAAGGTGGTGGTAGAATTTATATGAAAATGAATTTTTATTGTCTGAATATTACACAAATGTCTATATGATATGCTAATTAAGGAGGGTTTCAAGGCAACAAACTATGAATACTGTCAATTTTCCTATCTTTTTAAAGGCTCAATTATCTCACATAAAACATGAAGAAAAAGTAGAGGGCACCTGGGTGGCTCAGTCGTTGGGTGTCTGTTTTGGCTCAGGTCATGATCCCGGAGTCCCTGGATGGATCATGGGTCTCCCTGTTCAGCGGGAAGCCTGCTTCTCCCTCTCTCACTCCCCCTGCTTGTGTTCCCTCTCTACCTGTGTTTCTCTCTGTCAAATAATAAAATCTTTAAAGAAAAAAAGAAAAGAAAAAGTAGAATTTTCTCCTGTAGTTACTATGAAAATTAAAGAATTCAATGTTTATAACGCAATGTTAAAGTAGAATTTTAGTAAAAGGTAAAATCAGTTAGTTGGTTCCACAGAAGCCTCATATCCATTAGTAAGTATTTCACAGACCAAAGTTTTGCCCTAAATCTTTTAGACACAGACTTAATCACAAACTAAAAATAATTTTGTTCCTTAGGGATGGACTTGTTTTTTAAAAAATATCCTGGAATGACATATAAATCATATGACAAATTATCCATATTCAAGAGCTACAAAGTTCTAATTTCAGAGGAAATCTGGACACAAGTTTTCCTCCTAGAAGATTTTCCCTTTGTGGGTATTTTACATGGACAGCCAATGTACAAGCAAAAAAATTATCTGAATAAATAGAGATAATAGAATAATCTGAAATTTTAATATCATCAGGCTTACAAATTCTAAGGCGTCCATTGGAAAATCAGAATGTATATACCACTGCAAGCAAAAAGCTCAAGTTCTTAGGCCAAGGCACAATATTTTTGGCACACATTTTATGTTCATAAATTTAATTTTCTTTCTTCTGTGATTATTGAGTGGGGATTGAGATCAATTGGTATACTCAATGTCATATCTAGAATCAGAATTATTGGGTAACAAATGATGAACATAAATTTTTTATTTAAAATCTCTAAATACTAATTAACATTTTCCTGACATTTAGTCTTTCAGAGATCAAATCTGAATACAATCTGAAACAATTTTTCTGTTTTGTAAGTAATAGTTGTATGTTGGTAATTTTTCCCCTTATCACTGTACTTTAAAATACAGTACATGATTCTCTTTTCACTAATTTTGTCTAGATTCAGTAAGCACTTTAGCTATAGCAACCAAAGTAATTTATCAAATCAGGAAGTTGTTTTCCTCCTACTTAATTTTTTTTCCTTTATGCTACTAGATTAATAATATAAGTTTGTGCCTTTTTTATTTATCCCCAAGGCCAACCATTTCACTCTTAGAAAGTTTGCCTTATTGGCCTTACACCTGATATCCTAGGAAAGCTTCTCAAAATGTCCTGAGGATCACTGTTGCAATTTTACTCAGTGTGTTCTTTCCAGCCACCTAAGTGAACAGATCATAGTTTTGCTATTATATTTTCAATTGTGTTTTAGTTTCTCCACTTTCATTAGAATGCTTGTATCTCAATAGGATGTTATAAATCTTTGGTCAGCTATGATTCTTCCAGTTCTTGCTTTATGACTTCCCACTTTAGTTTGACAGAGGTGTTCTGTTCTTCCCTATACCTTTTTAAGAATATAAATCTAATATCTCTAATTATTTTCCTTTAATTGGTTTCATCAGCTTTTCCTACCAGTCTATATTATTTCTTTTCTCTTATTTTTCAAAATAAATTCTACATTTTAATTTTTTTAATGTATTTTTTCTGCTTATCTCTGATAAAATACAGGGCTAAACAGACCCAAAGTTTGTCAAGGAAGAAAAAATGGGACTATTCCTCTGCTGTGGCCACTATTCATCTGGTGCTTATAGCATCCTGCTCTCCAATCTACAGCCTGCAATGGATGAATACATCTCTTAACATAAAGCCTGACATCTTTAGTACCTTTTTTCGGGACAAATCTCCAAGACCGGGGTGCTATTGCTTCACTAAGGACTGCCTTTTAGATATTTTAATTTGAAAATATATTACCCCAGGGATCCTTAGATTTTGTTTTTGGTTATAAATCTTATGTGATGGAACTATAACTCCTGGAAGAAAACCATGGCCAGCAATATCTATGCAGCATTCTGATAGATTGAATATAACTGAGGGAGTCTCAGAAAGTTTTTGGAAAGTTATGAACTGATGAGTATGAAAGTCTACTTTATTTCTAGTTGCCTAGGTTTTATAGTAGGTAAAATTGGGCATCTCTAAAGTAGCAAGCAGCAGTCTGCTGGGAAGGTTTGAGGCTTTGTAGCTAATTCTAGGGAAACCATGCTTGTCTGATAGTGAGGGTAACATCTATGAGTCACTACTCATGTTACTTATTTTTATCCAGTGAAAAGTCTTAGATTTTAGAAATAGGTCATTCATAGCCTTAGTTTTCACTGATTTAATTGTATTATTTTTGACTGAGCTATTTTTCCTGACAAATAGGTATTTTGCCAGGATATTAAAAGAGAACACACTAAGAACTCATAAAAATATCTTATAATCCATTGATTAATCTTCAATTCCTGAAGATTTCACTAATAGCAGGATACTATAGCATTTGTCTAAGCAATTTTATTTGTTGTATATTGTTTGACAAAATTTCATTGATATTAGCTTTCCAAAAAATAGTCAACACCAAAATTTCTGAATAGTTAACTTAGTGAATAACTTTCAGAGTGGACTCAAAAGCTGAAATATCTATTTAAACAAAGTTTATCCCAGAGATATCTATTTATCCAGAGGAAATGCATCAGTCCTGAACAAATTACCAAGTTTTTTTTTAAGCCAGAGTTAAAATTGAAGTGCCCATAAAAATTAATTTATTGGAAATGACATCTACAATATTCTGCAATACTCCCAATCAACTTTCATTCAATATTTTTTTAATATTTTTATATATAATGACTATTCATGCACTTTGATTTTTTTTTTTTAATTTTACTTATTTGACAGAGAGAAACACAGCCAGAGAGGGAACACAAGCAGGGGGAGTGAGAGAGGGAGAAGCAGGGGAGCCGGATGTGGGACTAGATACCAGGTCTCCGGGATCATGACCTGAGCTGAAGGCAGTTGCTTAAGCAACTGAGCTACCCAGCCGCCCTATTCATGCACTTTAAAAGACAGTAATGAATTTAACTTACTGTTTTGTTCACGGATATATTCCCACAGACTAAAAACGTGTTCAGTAGATATTTGGTAAGAGAATAATTCTACAGACAGACTGCATGGATTACATGACAAACTCATTTTAGGTTATTGTGCTTTGCTGGCTTATTAATGAACCTAAGTTTCTTTGGGGGAGACTTAAAGTGGAAAGTATTTTCATAATAATACTAAGATATTATTTGCCTTTTTTTCCACTATGCCAACATTTACACTGATGGTCCAAAAGCAATAGTGGGTGAAATTTCTGACCATGACATCAAGCTATACTCATAGCCACTTCATTTTTTCTTTTTAAACTCATAGCCACTGCAAAGTCATCCACTTACAGGAAAATAAAATGCCAGCTTCACTTTTGAAATGTCTGATTTAAAAAAGTCATTAATTTTATTTAATTTAGTACACATAGTTTAAAATATTTTATATGACAAATGGGAAGAATACATAAAATACACACTTCTTTTCTTTGTAGCACCATTCTTCTTGAAACAACTGACTAACAAATTAGTTATTTGAGTTTGGTATTATGGAAGTTAGTAAGTTAAAATATAGCAATAATATCAATATGCATCAATATTAATGAAAATAAAAGAAAATTCAAGACAATATCCAAATATGAGAAAAAGAATATGGTATATGCTAAAGATAAAATTTCATGTAAATCATCTTATTTTTTAAAGGATTGTTTTTACTTATCTGAGAGAGAGAGAGTATGCAAGTGGGGCATAGGGATAGAGGGAAAGAATCTTCAAGCAGACTCCTCACTGAGGACAGAGCCAACCTTAAAACCCATAAAATCAGGGGGTCAAGAGGGCGGAAGGCCAGGTGACCGCATTTCGGGGAGTTCCCTGAAGAGAGCTGAATTCCAGCAAAAAAACCACTACAAGACCACCCCGAACACCCATGAAACCAGCCTGAAATGTGATATTTCCCACTTCGGACCGCCACGAGAGACAAAGAACATCGGCAAAAACGTAGAAACAAATTGGAGGGTCTGGAGGCTTGCCCCCAGAGACAGGGGAGTGGGGGAGGAAGCCCACAGAGCTGAACCATTGAAAACAAATAACCCAAAACAAAAGTGCTCTGTGAGTGAGGAATAATAGCAGATTACGGCCTGAATCGGGGCTAGAAAGAAGCTAAACACAGCTAAGCCCGGGGCAAGGCAAGGAGACTTTTTAAAATCATTTATTTTCTTTCTTTTCCCGCTGCCCGGACTCCCTCCACGGCCCCGGCCCTGGCGCGCACGCAGCCGCCCAGGCCTGCCTCCGCCTGAGCCGCCACAGCTGCCGGGAAAGCAGCGGGAGTGGATTCTATCCTGCCCTTCTTTCCCGTTTCTCTCCACACCATGGGCCGCGTGTAGACCCCCCCAGGGGAAAACGTTTTTTACAGACTTTCGTGGGACCAGAGAGGCCCCAGGTCCCTGGGAGCAGACAAAGTCACGCTATCCAAAAGGAGTTGTGGCTTAGAGGTGCGGGAGTGAAACGACAAGCGGGGATGGGGGCAGAAATCAATACAACATCTGCACTAGCCGGGCTGTGACAGACTGCCAACTGGGAGGCTGGAAAGAGCCCCTCCGGTGTAGAGGCTCCCTCTGGGAGGGAGGTCTGGGCACAGGCATCCTGCTCCGACTTGACTTCCTCAACTGCTGAAAAAAGACGCAAAAGAACAACGCTCCGCTACCAGAGAATTGCAGCCTGATAGTCTGGTTGCCATTGAGACAGGCCTCTAGCAGGGGGGCCGAGAGACTCAGCCTCGGTAGAAGGACTTAAGGGGAATGACACGCCCTGCCCCCAGAAAGCACGCCAGAAGCACAGGAGGACAACATTCCAATGCAAAACCCCAAATCGGGGGAAAGGCAATTTATTAAACTCCTGGCACTGACTACAAGTACCAAAAACTCTACAACTCACTGATAAAATTTTCCAACTCACTTACTTTTTTAAACTTTTTTCTAGTTTTACTTTTAAAACTTACACTTTAAGCTTAAAATTACACTCTCACGGTTTTTCTTCTTTCAATTTTTATCCCCCTTCTTATCACAACGGGATACCCAATACAACACCCCATAACATTTTTTACTTTTTATATATATATATATATATTTTATTCTTTTTAATTTTTTTTCTATTTTTTTTCTTTTTTCTTTCTCTTTTTACCCTGAAATTCAAACACACCCCTGTATTTTCTGTTTTGTTGTTCCCTCTTGTTTCCCTGTTAGCTCTCTCTGTTTCCCCCTTTCTTCTCTCCTCTTTCCTTTATTCTTCTTTTACATGTACATGTAGATACAAGCTCCAAGTCAATCCCACATCCCTATTCAATACTACCCCTATATACAACCAGTTCCAATCCCCCTATATCATTTGAAAGGGGGCTCCTCCAACAATAACAACAAGATAAACTCTGCAGTGTCTGAAACGCATTCCTTGCCCACAAGGAATGTCTGTGCTCACCTTCCCACTCTAGTTTGTCAGTGTGCCTGTGTAACTGTCTTTACTTCTGTATTATATAAGTACTGGTCATGGGGGTCATATACGTTGGGCTTTGCTTTTTGACCTCTTCATTCACCCTTGATAACCCTTTCTTTACCCTGTAACAGCTTTGTACCATATAAATCTTATCACCAGGCCCCGCTCTGGCAGGGGTGTCTTTTCTTGCTTCCTCCTCTCCGTTTTCTTTTTTCTTTCCCCTCCCTTTTTGGGGGTGAACTCTGGTTGCTCCAAAACCTTCCAAAGACCAATCCACCTAGATAGTGTCTGATATATTTAGTCATACACCCTCTCAACCGCTCCTCACCACAATGACACGGAGAAGGAACGCCCAACAGCAGGAGAACCCTGAGACTGCAACGTCGGCTACACAATTACTGGGAATGAACATAAACAATATGACAGATACGGAATTCAGGGCAGCAATAGTCCAAGCAATAGTCAATTTAGAAAAGAACATTAGTCTCAAAATGGAAGCCATAGTAACAGAAGTGAAAGCTGAGGTTAGAAAGGCTTTAGATGAGATGCAACCTAATTTAAATATGCTCACAGCCAGAGTAAGTGAAGCTGAAGATCGTATCAGTGATTTGGAAGACGCACGGAATAGGAAGGAGGAGCAAGAGAAGTCTTGGAGCAAACAACTAAAATCCCAAGAAAACAGAATAAGGGAAATGAATGATGCCATGAAACGCTCCAATATCAGAATTATTGGAATCCCTGAAGGAGTTGAGAAAGAGAAAAACCTAGAAAATATTGTTGAACAAATCATGGATGAAAATTTCCCAAATCTGAGGAATGAAACAAATGTTCATGTCCTAGAAGCAGAGAGGACACCCCCCAAAATCAATGAGAACAGGAAAACTTCCAGGCACTTAATAGTAAAATTCTTGAATCATAAAACCAAAGAATATGTCTTAAGGGAAGCTAGGAGAAAGCGATCCCTTACCTATAGAGGGAGGACCATCGGAATAACATCAGACCTTTCCACAGAAACCTGGCAAGCCAGAAAGGGCTGGCAAGACATATTCAGGAAGTTACATGACAAAAATATGCAACCAAGGATAATGTATCC
>PITA01006797.1:0-51691 GCA_004023965.1 Spilogale gracilis
AGCAAACCGGCTCACGCGGAGACCCCCTGCGGCGCGCCGTATGCAAATGTTATTGTTTGCATATGCAAATATGCAAATATACCGGCCCTGGTCAGGGTGGCAGGTGGCGGGGAGCGGGAAGGTGTGGGGAAGGGAACTGAAGGATACGAGGAGTTTAGGGATCTGGAAGCAGACCAGTGAGAGACAGCCTGGGGTGGACCCTGGAGTAGGGCAGGCCGAGGGTCTGGAGCTTGATGGCGGATGGGGGAGGGTCAGCCCCGCTAGTCAGGAGATCCTCTTCTGCCCGTTGTCTACCAGGCCTGAGGTTGGCACCGCCTAGCAAGGTTGGCAGCGGGAGCCCGGGCACCATCTGCTGCTGGCGGGGGGAGGGCACAGGCTCAGCTGGGCTGGGGAAGAGAAGGGCCCGGGACGAACGCGGCCCGCTTCCTTCCAGAAGGCTGAGGTGTGGAGGGGGTAGGGAAACGCACAGGAAAACTCAATGCGGAACCAGGTTCGGTTTCCTGTTCCCTTTGTCCTTGACTGTCCCGCACGCCTGGGGGCGGTGGCGGGGTCATAAAAGAAAACTCAGGCAGCACCCCTGTAATCACGCTTGGGCTGGAATAGGCGCAGATCACAAGCAGCCCCCCTCCACCACCACACACAAATACAGCCTTTTGCCCCCATCCCTCCCGGGGATCCGCCTACCAAGAAAGGCTGCGGGGTGGGGTGGGGGGTGGGATGCGGTGGTGGTCAGAGGCCCGGTGCGGGGATGCTAGGACTCCGGTTGCATCTCTTCATCAAAAGATCCGAGGGACTCAAAACCAGAACCCCTGAGATCCTCGAGAGGGCCCCCCCACAATGCAGAAGCAAAACCAATTTACTGGCTCATTGGGCGGCGATCCTGGTGTGGGGGTGCCGAGAAGCTGAGAGAGCTGCTGTTCTCCCCCCCTCTACACTCGGGGGGCACCTCCCTCCCCCGCCTCCCCGAGCCGGCAGCTGTCCCTAATTAGAGCGGCGGTTTAATTGGATTTATCAGCAGTTAATAGGAAATTAAGCAAAGGGCCCGGGAGAGGGAGGGCGGGAGGAGCAAGGAGGCCGGCTGTGCCGAGAGCTGGAAGGACGGGTGCTTGGGGTGCCAGGGGTGGGGACACGGGCCCACTATTCCTATTGAGCCCCATGATCAATGCCCTCTTCCCAGTGTTTGCCCATAGGTTGAGCCCAGTCCTGCCAGCGGAAAGCAGGACTCCTGAAGAAGCAGGAGTGACAGCGACCCTGTGTGAGCCCCCAATGCCCCTCACTCCCATAAACAACCATCTAGGTGATGGATGATGTTGCCACATGCAGCAAAGGTCATAAGTCTGGGCCAAGGAGCGGACTGAATTGAAAACAGAGTGGAGGAGGGGCCAGATTACCAGGATCCAGGACACAACTGGCACTCTACCCTTCTACAGTGCCCACTCCACTCTTAGCAAAGAAAGTACCCCTTACAAGTGGGAAGATTGGGCAACACGGGGGGGGGGGGGAAGGAGGGGGAATACAGAGTGACCGTGTCTTCTACACCTGCCTCACCAGCAATTCTGGCAGTCCCTATGCAGCCACCAATGTCGCTCTGTAGCTCCCCATCCCTACCCAAGTGCTGGGGTTGGGACTAGCTGTTGACAGAGAGGCCCAAAGTCTGCACCACCCACCCTGAGGGCCAAGAAAGGAAGCTAGCAGGCAGTCAAGCAAAAGAGCAGAGTCCACAGCCCCAGGCACCTCCTGTCACTAAGACCTCATTATGTGGCTAGGTTAACAAGGCCAGCTTCTAGGACCCCAGCAACCTCTCTGCAACACTCCACCACTACCACCACCACCACCACCACCACCACCACCACCACCACCGGAGGGCACAGATCGAATGTGTGTGGGTGCAAACCTCTGAATGTGTGGGGGTTGGTGGGGATCCCTCTGTGTCCCTGGAGATTATGGGTTTCTGTGCCTTCCGTGTGTACTGTGAGTGTATGTGTGCCTGTGCCCCAAGTGTGTGAGGTGTATGTATCAGAGCACAAGGTGTTAGCCTAAGTTGGTATGTGTGCCTCTGGTGTGTGTCTTTGCCCTTAAGTATGTGTTGGACAGATTTGTCCCCATTCTCCACACCCCAAACCCCTATAATTTTTGTCTGGCTTGGCCCCTGAGTGTCTAGGTGTGCATACGTGCTTTGGCGTGTCTACGCGCCTGTGCGATCTTCACGCCTGGGTGTGCTTGAGTGTGGACATTTCCGTGTGTCTCTACCTGCAGGACTTGAATGTATGAGAATCAGGAAGAGCCTCTGGTGAGTGTGTGTTGCTCTGGCGTCTCTGCCTGCAGGTGTGTGTATCTCCGTGACAGTGCGGGGGCGTGTGCCTGGGTGTGAGCGGCGCGACAGTGTGTATTCGAATGACAGTATGACGCACGCGCGCTCGTGTGTGTGTGTGTGTGTGTGTGTGTGTGTGCGCGCGCGCGCGCGCGCGCCCGAGCGCCTGGGTGAGTCTCCCGCACCCGCCCCTTCCTCTCCCTATTTCTATTCCTCTCTCCTCTCCGGGCGGGCTTGGCTCCGCCGTCCGCATCATCTCCATCCATTATTGAAGAAACAGCCGCGTCCGCTCCAATCACATCAACACCCCCGCCCCTCTCCGTTCCGCTCAGCCCCACAGCCCCTCTGGGTGCTGGGGAGGGGGGAGCCGCGGCGCGGCGGGGGCGCCGGGCGGGAGCGGGCTCATGACCCCGTGCCCCGAGCCGGGACTGGCACCGGGACGCCTGGGTCCCCGGCGGAGAGTGCTTTGCATAAACAGATGGCGCTGGCGTCTTTGTCTCGCTCGTACTCTCACCGCGCGGCTCCCAGCTCCGAGGCTGTCTGGCTGATGCAATCATGATTATCTCTTGGAGCCTCGGGACCCCGCGCCCTTAATAGCTGCAGAGGGGGTCAGGGGCTCCGGGGCTCCCGAGCAGATGCTGGGCACTGTGTCTTCCCTCCCGGGCTCCCCCTCTATGCCCCACAGCTGCAGAGGGAAGACGGAGTCCACGCCGAGGTGACGGGCATGTGGAGGTGACCGGGAAGTGGACCCTGGGCAGTGCCCTGAGGTGTCCCCAGGCTGTCTCCTTGGACAGCTGCAGCTCCCCTCCCCCCCAGGGGCAGCAAGCTGGAGAATAGGAATAGAATAGGGGATGGGAGGGGGGAGAAAGAGAAAAAGACAGAGATAGGCATTTGTAAAGAGAAACACAGAGGGTAGAGGGATGGAGACGGAGGGAGAGACAAACACAGAGAGACACAGAAACAGATGCAGAGGGACAAAGCCTGGTAGAACTGCAGAGGGAGAGACAGACAGACACAGCCAGAATGATAAGGAACAGAGAGATATAGACAGACAGACACAGAGAGAAGTAGACAGACAGGGCCAGAAGAAGAAAGAATCAGAAAGAAGGGCCGCCAGAGGCTGGGGCAGGCAGGGGCAGAGGGCAGAGGGCAGTCTTAGGGCAGAGACCCAGCCCCGGGCATCTGCAGCCCACCAGCCCCGAGAGAGGGACCCGCCCGAACCTCTGGTGCCTCCCACAGCTGGCGAGGTGGGAGATCCCTTGTCCCCTCTCCGCTGTGGTCTCCCGCCCCACCTCAAACCAGAAGAGAGGAAGCTGCGGGACCCAGTGCCTTGGCGGTGGGAGTGGCAGGAGCGGCAGGCGGGACTTAATCTGCCCCAAACTGTGGGGCCAGAGCCCGCAGGACCCGAAAGGGGGCGCCGAGGCATCTCCCCTAAGAACTTGGGAGCCACTCAACCTCCAGGGGGCGCCCGCACCTACAACCCCAGCAGCCAGCTCGCTCCGCCCAGTCCAGCTGCTTTTGAAGAGCGGCGCTTCCACCGTGGTTAGAGACCGGTACCAGAAACAGGTACAGCATCAAGACGCCCTGGAGAGACCAGGGCAGAAGCAATAACGTAATAAGGTGCTTGGAAAGTGGGGGCGGAGGCCCGAGAAAGGACGAACAGCCGCGGCTCTAGGAAAGTAGCGAGGCGGAGGGTTCGGAACCCGCCAGACCTCGGTCACCAAAAGTCACAAGAAATGGTACAAGAGCCCGGGCGAGGGCCCGAGAAGCCAAGGGGAGCGGCACGGGGGCCAGCCGTCCCTGTCAGCGTCGTAGAGCCCCAGCTGTGCCATGCAGAGCCAGATGTGCAGCCCCTGGAGCTTGAGCTTCGGGATTGTTAGACCCCGAGACTAGAGGGCTGGGGGGCACGAGTGATAGAACATTCCACTCCCCGGGTCCTGGAGGTGCGGGTGCTCAGGGAGTGCCAGGCTCTGCGCTCCAGGTTCTGACATCCCGTCAGTCCCCCTCCTCCGCCTCCCCACACACTTCGCAGCGTGTCTCTGTCTCTTTGTTCTCGCCGTGTCTCTGACACTTTATCTCATTATCCGCCGGAGGGAGGCGGAGAGTCTGGGACCCCGCAGCCTAATTACAGCCGCGCTTGTCAGCGCAGGGGGCGGGGGAGGTATCAGGGCCGGGAAAGGGAGGGGGCCCACAGGAAGGGTAGCTAGCTTCCCTGTACACCCTCCCCCCCCCCCCCCCGCAGGCCCAGTGGTGGAAGCACAACTCACCTCTGTCCGTGTCACCACAGGGTTCTGGACGGGAGAAGTGGGGAAGCTCTACCGGATTCTAGGCGGGTGGAAGGGAGGGTGAAGTTGGCATGGCAGTGGGGAGAGGTGGTTAAGACTAGGCTCCTGGGTCCCTAGGACCTCAACTCCCCAAAGACGATGGCAGTGAGTTTTCCCACCCTAGCTGCATAGCACACCTAAGTTGGCAGGGAAAGGGAGGCAATGGTTCTGCACTTCTATCTCTGTATGTCTTGTTCTCTTTCCTCCTTCATCATCTTTTCTGTCTTTCCTTGGCTATTTCCTTTACCGCATTCTCTTCCTCTCTACCACAGCCAGAAACAAAGAGCCTCCTTAGTGGCTCCAACTTCATCCGGAGGGGTCATGGGCAGAGCAAGCAAGTCCATCAAAGCCCTAAACTTCCATAACTGACTTATTCTATCCTGAGCCAGGTTTAAAATACAGCCGGCTCCCCTGACCTCTGAACACTATTCCAAGCCAACCACAACACAACATGGAGGACTACCCAGGACTAGAGGAGCCTTAGTGCTGTGGGTCTCTCTGTCCTCTCCTCCCACTACTGTGTAGGGAGACGGAACTGGGGCCTTTGGAATCTGCCAGCTCCCTGGGGAAGGAAGCTCTAGCTCTAGAGCTGTCTGGGAAGTGCTTCCGATGCCCTCACTGGTCCCCAGCCCCTCCTGGTCCCACCGTGAATACTCCACCCCTGCACTTGGCTTCAGGTCCCTCTTTCTGATTGCTTGCCGGGTGGTGAGTTCGTCCTCCCACCTCTAGATCCTTCCTCAATCAGTCTCTTGGTCAAAGCCTGTGTTGCCTTTCTCTCAGACCAGCTCAAAGCCCCAGATGTGACAGCGTCCCTTGGACCAGGGTTCAGCCATTGGGAGGAATGCAGGAGCAGAAAGCCTTCTGCTTCCCAACACTTCTCCGCTCCGAGCTGGGAACTGCAGGAGGAAGAGATGAGTGGGGGTGGGGTGAGCCTGCTGAAGCGCCCTGCTGGGCTGGGCCTGGCCCGGCTGGGCTGATCCCTCCCCAGTGGGCTGATCCCTCCCCAGTCGGGGGCGGGACCCCAGTTAGAGCTAGGGAGCAGAGCCGCTGGGGAGCATCAGACCGTGGAGAGGCGCTATGGCGAATCCCGGGGCCCACTTCTACCGGCAGATCAAGAGACATCCCGCGGTGAGTTTGGTCCCCAGAGCCACTGTACTAACTCCTAACTCTCTCCCTTCCCTGACGGCCCCCAAATCTCCCAGTACCCTGCCTCTTGCCCAGTTCCCCCAATGCTCCTGATCTTTCTCCAGCGTGCCCCATGCCCCTTGAATCCACCTGGGACCCGCTTTTTGTAGGATGAAGGAGAGGAAGGCTGGAAATGTAGTCTGGGAGGTTCCAGGTCCTCTCTCCAAGATGTGAGGGAGTGTCAGGCCCCGGTTGGTGTGCGGGTGGGGGCGGGTGCTGGCAGAGAAGATTCTAAAAGTTTTCAGTACTGCGGGGAGGGGGCTGACCCCTAAAGTGACCTGCATCTTCCCCGCAGCTCATCCCGATGATCGGCTTCATTGGTCTGGGAATGGGCAGCGCTGCGCTGTACCTCCTGAGACTCGCCCTGCGCAGCCCTGACGTCTGGTAAAGGCTGGGTCTGCGACGCAAGCTGGGGGCCTGGGTGAAGCAAGGATAGGGTAGAAACGCAAGAGCCTCTCAGGAACGGTGCCAGTGGGTGGTCTCAGCAGAGATCCCTAGGCAGGGCACCTGCTTCTGCACTGCTGCAACTCCAGGCTAGCCCACTCCTGACCTGGGCGGCCCTGGCCTTCCCTCCCACCCGGTCGACTGACTGACCACTCACTCCTTGGGGCCCCAGACTTGACCTGCTTTGAGCTGCGGAACCACAAGGCTCCCAGCCCGGTTGCCATGGCGACATGCTCAGTCCGCGGTGGCCTTTGGGTACCTCCACCTCCCCTCCTGAGTGCTGGGGGTGTGGCTGGGTGAGCTGCTAGGGGCGCCTTTGAGGCTAGAGTGGCGCGGAGACTCCCAGCCCCACCAAGGAGGGGTCCAGGGGGCACTCCAGCCAGCGCCAGCAGCACCTCCAGCGTTGAATTGCAGGGACCTCACTGAAACCCCAGCCCCTCAGGATCTCATCCCTCTGCTCTGTTTACCCACTGAACCTAGGGTGGCAAGGAGCAGGTGGGAGGCTCTGGGCTGGGTTGTCAGTCTGTCACCTGGCCCCATACTGACAGTGGTGACAGCCCTCCTGTTTCACTTGTCAGGACCCCTGTCAGTCTCTGGGAAATAGCCTCTCCTCAGGATAGGACAGGGGTGCTGGGGGGGCGGGCAGAGACTCTGTGTGTCACTTTAGCCTCCAGGGTCCTAGCTTACAAGGAGGAAACCCTCATGTTCCCTCTCCCTTCTGTAGCTGGGACAGAAAGAACAACCCAGAGCCCTGGAACCGCCTGAGCCCCAATGACCAATACAAGGTACCTCCTCCATCTTGGTCCTCCTTATCTTGGTCCCAGGACCACCCTCCTCACCCTCTGGCCACAAAGGGAAGTCTGGTGCACTCAGTGCCCCTTTCCCTCCTATAGTTTCTTGCAGTTTCCACTGACTATAAGAAGCTGAAGAAGGACCGACCAGACTTCTAAGCTGGCTGGGGCGCGGGTGAGAAGTAAACTACCCTCAGCCAGCCAACTCATTTCTTCCACCCTCTGCCCCGGGCGCCACTCTAGCCACTCTGTCCAGCTACTGCTTACAGGCTTGGTTCCCACAGGAGGGGGGACAGCTCCCCACCCCCTTCCCTTGTTCCCGCAGCGGAAGCGCCTCTGACCCTCCGCTTGAGTCCCACGCTGGGGGGAGGAGTTGAGGGCAGGCAGTGTATTGACCCAAGAGGCTTCAACCAGCCCCTCGGCCCCCCTCCCAGGGCTTTGCAGGGTGTGGCTCAGGCTACGTGTTGAGCGTGGCCAACGTGAGCCAAGAGCAAGCAGAGGCCTCTCAGTGCCAAGTGACGTGGCGGGCCCCACAGTAGCCCAGACTGGGCTCGTCCCCTATCGCCCAGCCTGCCCTGGATGAGGCACCTTCGCCTCGGGATCACGAAATCTCCTCCCTGTGCCCAAGGCTACTGCTTCCCGAGCCAACAAGCCATCTCCTCCTGCAGCCTTGCACCTGGGCCTCCCCCTGCCATTCTCCCCCCCACCCCTGCTCCCCTCAGTCCCCTGGGATCAAACAGAAGCAGCCGTGGGCAAAATACAATTTCATTTAACAAATTGAATTTGCTGCGCCTGCTAATCACGTCTGGTGTCGGCTCTGATCAGAGACAGGGAAAGGAAGCTGCGGTGGGGGTGGGGTCCTTGGTGGTGGTGGGAGGGAAGGGAGGAACACGAAGGAGACGAGACAAGTCACCACCTGCCCCAGGGGACCCCTCCCACAGTAAAAGGACAGCTCTAGGCAGGTTAGCATTTTATTAGATGAAAACAGAAAGGTGGGTGCCCATCCACCCCTTCCTCTGGCTCACAAGGGCAATTCCCCTCTCTTCAAGTAACAGCAAGGAGTCTGTAACACTGAGATAATGGGAGAGCTCCGGGCAGAAACCCCCAAGCCTTCTCCTTCTAAGTCTAGTTGCAAAAAGAAATCTTCTCAGCTACAAAGTCCAGGATATAGCTGGGTCTTTCATAAGTAAGAGTCCTTCCCTCCCCCAGCAAAAATGGAAAGATAATCGTGCTCCTCTTCACTGGTCCCGGTAGACAGGAGAATAAACTTCAATCTGTGGGCCTCATTTCCTATAGGCCCTCAGCGCTCATCAAAACCAGGCATGGGGAAGGCCCTGGCAAACTGCTCCACCCGTTGCCTAAGATCAGCCAGCCGATGACTTGTTTCTGGGTCCTTGAGCAGGAAGGATTTGAAATCCTGGAGTTTGGCTAGAGGAGGATGAGGAAAAAGTCAGAACTCCAGAGAAGGCAGTCAGTCAGCCAGGGAGAGTGACAGATAGCGAATGGCTGGCTCAGCCAGGGTCTTGCCCACTTACCAGTCTTGCCCTTCACCTCCAAGCCAATGCTAACACCTTCATCTATAAAGTCCACAACTCTCCGGAAGTCATCCTCACGGAACTGTCTGGAGGTCAAGGCTGGGGCCCCTGGGACAGGAGGAGAGGATTAGCACAGTCCACGCCCCCGTGGTAGCCATCTTTCCTCCCTCAAACCCCCATTCTCACCGAGCCGCAGGCCCCCAGGGGTAATGGCACTTCGGTCTCCAGGACAGGTATTCTTGTTGGCTGTGATGGAGACCAGTTCCAGCACCCGCTCAGCCCGAGCTCCATCCAAGCCCTTGGGCCGCAGATCCACGAGCACCAGGTGGTTGTCGGTGCCGCCTGAGCGGAGGGACAGTCAGCAGGGAGGGGTGAGTTCTAGGCCTTGGTCTGAGGCTGCAGAGGCTCTCCCTAACCCCACTGACTCACCAGACACGAGCGAGTAGCCCCGCTCTAAAAGGGCATCAGCCATGGCCCGAGCATTCTTCAGAACCTGCAGGGCATACTCCCGGAACATGGGGGTGCAGGCCTGTGGAGGAGACAGTATCACCTGCGACCCCAAGCGCCATCTCTTCTGCCCTTCCCTGACCAGCAGTTGTGACTCCAACCTTGGCCCCCCTAGGCACTTCCCTTCTATCAGCTCTGATTCACTTAGCAAGGAGAAAGGTCTAAGGCCCCAGGTCCAACACCCCTCCCCCTGACACCAGAGTCAGCTCCCCAACCTGCTTTAGGGCCACAGCCACTGCAGCAATGGCATGGTTGTGGGGCCCCCCCTGCAGGGATGGGAACACAGCAAAGTTGACTCGGTCCTCAAATGTGTAAGGGATCTCCCGGCCAGTCTTGGGGTCCACAGCTCGCGTCCCCTTCCGGTAGAAGATGAGTCCTGACCTACGTAGTAAGTGGGTGATCAGAATCTAAGTTGAGAATAAAGGACGAGGGGTGGGGAAAGCACAGGAAGCTGGTTGGCCGTGGCCCCCAGTGCTCCCGGGGTCTACCTCAGTTGGGCCATTGTGCAGGGCTCCAGTGGCCAAGGACAGCAACCCTTCGGTCCCACCCCCAAATCCCCTAGCGGGGAACTGCCACCACAGGCCAGACAAGAAGAGTCATCACAGGCCGGGCAGGAGCCTTCAGGGTTTCAGGTGTGAATGAACTTCTCTCAGATGCAGCCCAACCGTGCCCCGGGAATAGGGCATGAAGGCAGGGAAAGAGGCCTGACCTCAGGGGAGCCTGACCTGGCCCCTCGAAGAGTCTTGTGAGTAGTGGTGGTGACTACATCCGCATGCTTGAAAGGTGAGGGGATCACCTTGGCTGCCACCAGGCCACTGATGTGGGCCATGTCTGCCATCAGGTATGCCTTGACCTCATCACACACCTGGGCAGGTACAGAGACAGGCCTCAGCCTGGGGAGGGCCCGCACAGGCACCCCCCGCAAGGCTGCCCCACTTCCCAAATCTCCCCACTACCTCCTGGGATGTGGCCAGCACCCCAGGCCTCCACCAACCTCTCTCATGCGAGCGTAGTCAATGAGGCGCGCGTAGGCACTCGTACCAGCTATAATGAGCCGCGGGCGGAAAAGTCGGGCCGTCAGTGCCAGCTGGTCGTAGTCGATGAGGCCGGTTTTAGGCTGCGTGGACAAACAAAAAGCTGAAGCCCTGAGAAGGAAGCAGGGCAGCTCACTCTCCTCCTCGACCCTGGAGTCTGCCCAGGACTCCCACCCCCTCACCATCCCGGGAGAGGGCCACCGGGGCCCCAGCACTCACATTTAGCTTATAGGGCATGGACTCAAAGAAGATGGACGTGGCTGAGACCCGCTTGACGTCAGACATGTAGCCATGAGTAAGACTGGGAGGGATGAGAGAAATTAGAGAGTTTCAGAAACAAGAAACTCCCAGATTTCACCATACCCTGCCTGCCCAGCTCCAAAGGCCCCTGTCCCTGGAATACTGCTCTTAGCAGGCACAACCCTCCCTGCTTGCTCCATTCGATGGTGAGCACTGGTGCTGGTGACTGGGGTCTTCTCATCCTTATCCACTGACTTGTGGGGCAGGGCACCTGGGAGGTGTTCAATAACTCTTCCCATGCCCATACTGCCCACCAAACCCATCACCCATCCCATCCATACTTACTGGCCCCCATCGGGCAAGTCCAGCCCCATGATGCGGTCGTGAGGCTGCAGAAGGGCTGTGTAGGTGGCCAGATTGGCTGGAGAGCCCGAGTATGGCTGGACATTGACTCCCCACTGCGCAGGATCCAGGTCAAAGGCCTCCAAGGCCCGACGCTGACACAGTAGCTCAATTTCATCCACTACCTCTGCTCCTCCATAGTATCTGCCATGAGGTGGGGGTGTATCAGGGCACACAAAAGTGGTTCTGAGAGCTCCCGCACCCAGCGGCAAAGGGCTGGGAAGGCCACTCCTCTACACACGCTGGGAGGGTACAGGCAGGTGTCCCCCACAGGGAACACCATCCCCGAGGCTGCCTTCCAGCCCTCTGGTGTCTAGCCCTCACCTCTTGCCAGGATAACCCTCCGAGTACTTGTTGTTCAGACAGGACCCCAGGGCCTCCAGCGCAGCTCGGCTGCAGAAGTTCTGGGGTGAGGGGGGTTGGGGGGGGTTAATGTCAGAAGGTACTGAGCCCCTTCCCCTGGACCCCCCAGAACCCCTTCCTGCCAGAGCCCCAGGCTGCAAGAAGGGAGCTGGGCTCTACAGCAAGCTGTTTGTTCATTCAGCATTCCTCGTCAGGACTGAAGAAAGACCAGAGGAAGCATCCTGAGAAATCCAGCTGCCGTGACAGGTGTCCCCAGCAAGGCCACCTATCCACTCGAACCTGTGCTTCCAGGCTCCTTTTTTTTTTTTTTTTTAAGATTTTATTTATTTGACAGAGAAACACAGCCAGAGAGGGAACACAAGCAGAGGGAGTGAGAGAGGGAGAAGCAGGCTTTCCGCCGAGCAGGGAGCCCGATGTGGGACTCGATCCCGGGTCTCTGGGATCATGACCTGAGCCGAAGGCAGTCGCTTAACCAACTGAGCCACCCAGGCGCCTCTCCAGGCTCCTCTTTACTCTTGGGAAGGAGAAGGGACTGTACTAGGTTACAGCCTCCCCTCCCCCCAGCTCTGAAAGCTTTCTAATGTCCCCATGGCATAATTCAGATTGGCCCTGCCTTTTCTTCACAGGACAGTAAGAAAGGGAAGAGCTAAAGCCCAGCAGGAAGGCCCTGAGTCTGAAAGGGAAATCTGGAGAAAGAGCAGTACAGTGACCTGTTACTTCCTGCACCCAATGTGGCCCATGACTTTGCCTCTCTCCCCAGGCCCCACCTCTGAGGCAATGAGCTCCAGGCCACGGCACTGCCTGTCCTTCTCCCTCTGCAGCAGCTCCCACATCTCAGGGTCACTGTCTGACAGACTCTCCTGGCCTGTCCAGCCCCTGGCTGCTTCTCCAGTCTGGGTCTGGGCCACCTCACTGTGCTGGCACCGGATGGCCATCCTGACCAGTCGACCACATCTCTGCAGAGGCTAGGAGAGGAAAAACCAGAGTCAAATAAAAAGCATCCAAATCCCAGCAACCCTCTGCCATGCTTATCACGCTTTCTGGCCTCAAACCTAGCAGCCAGTGGTCCAGCAGCCTTTTCCAATTCTCACCAACCCCACCTCCACCTTCAAATGCCAGTTCCAGAGCCAAGCCTGAGTTCAATGTCCAGGGGGTGGTTCTGATTTGGTCCATTTACCTCACCTAAGAATTTCCCTTCACCTCGACCCATGAACCACTCTGCAAAGCCACAGGGCAAAGTTTGTCCCCCAGAAGCCTATGCTTCTGGAACTCAGGGTCAGTCAGCTGAGGTTCCAGAACCTCCTCAACCCACAGGAACAAAAAGGTCTTCCTGAGAAGCCTCCATGGCAGTCAGGGGGTTGGAGGCTGAGTTGGCAAGGATTCAGGCAATAGGTTGTAGAGGTAGTTTCCAGAGCAATGGAAGTGGCAGAGCGGACTTTTAGCAGTCTCTGGGGAAAGGGGGCTAGTGGTGGTGTGGGGGACCCTACTGGCAGGAAAGCCAAAACCCACATCCTGCCCTCTTCCCCTGTCCTTCCAGCCCACAGAACCAAGGGACTCCTGATGTAAGTAGTGGGGCCGGGTTGCATCATCTGCACGGCTGGAAGCTGGCAGAAAAGCCTCGGGCTCGCCGGTCCAGTCCAAGAACCCGTTCCTTTACCACGGTCCACCGGGCATCTGGTGCGGTTCTCTATAATGCCATGTGAAATGGGTGATCGCAGCCCTGGGGCGTCTGGCTGCCCGAATGGCGAGGGGCCCCAGGTGCTCCGCGAGCACTAAGGGTTGGGGGAGTTCATAAGGATTCCCTAGTTGCAAGTCCGCTACCCGAGGATCAAAACCACGTGCGTGGAAAAGCCAGGAGAACCCCAGAGTTTGTGAATGGGAACTGGAGTAGAAGGGGAGCTCGCTTTCTATTGGCCACCCAGTCTCCGAAACCCCATTCTTACCCGAGTCGCCCAGAGAAAAGAGAAGGGCAGCATCGCAACCGGAGGTCGCAGAAGGTCCAACCACCAACTCTGGCCGGGGAAGCAAAGGGCAGGAAAAAGCCTGATCTGAGAGCGCGTGCGCGAGAACGGCCCGAGAAACCACCGGATCAAGGGGAGGGACCTACGCATGCGTAAAACCGCTCCTTTATGGTCTCTTGGGAATTGTAGTTTTTTTGTTTTGTTTTGTTTTTGTTGTGGTTTTTGTTGTTGTTGTTGTTGTTGCTGTTGTTGTTTTACCTCCCTCTACCTCTTCAGTTCCCCATCTGTAGCCCATGGTCAGAAGCTCTTGCCTGAAAAAAAGAGATCCAATGCTGCACTACCTCCTCATTGCCCTGAAGCTTAGTGGGGTTTCCCCCCCTGTTTTCCAAACAAATTTTGGAATTTATTGGGTGCCTCCTGAATATCTAGCATAATTAGGTTCTTTGAAACTATAAAGACTCCTCTTGGAGCTAGAGAGCCGTGGTGCACTGGGTGCACTCGAAATCCACTCCCCCCCTTGGAAGGGTGAGACCTGAGTTCAAGTGCTACTTCTGGGACAAACTAGCAAGTTAGCCTATCTGACTCTCAGTTTCCTCACTTGTAATTCAAAAATAACATGTAGTGAAGATTGAGTGAGACTTTGTATGTAAACATGCTCATCACAGCTCTGGGAAGGATCACCCTCCTCTCATCCTCTGACTACTCCGTGGTTATCTCCTCCTGAGACATCCTGGAGCTGAGTGAGGTGCCCC
Organism: Spilogale gracilis; assembly: GCA_004023965.1. Classification (NCBI taxonomy): domain Eukaryota; kingdom Metazoa; phylum Chordata; class Mammalia; order Carnivora; family Mephitidae; genus Spilogale; species Spilogale gracilis. The sequence continues at coordinate 13,850 of PITA01006797.1, forward strand.
CTTCCTGTTGCTGCACTTGTTGAATCTTGCTACCTGTCCACCTCCTGCTGTTCCGGCACTCAGCAAGCTCTCATTCTATCCCTGGGGCCCTAGATCTTTGGAACCGAACAGGATCTTCCTTTCAGCCTGACTTTGTCTGGACTCATCATTTGGGGGAGGGACTCACTGACCACTCTAGAAGTAGGCCCCCAAACCTGGGTATCAGTATTGGCTGGGAAATGTAATATAATACATGAGTGGGAGGCTTCTTTTCAGAGGTTCTAATTCAATGGCTCTTAATGAGTGGCCATATGCCCACTCATGGTAACAGTGAAACCTCTGCTCAGTGATTCTAATAAGCTGTGATTCTGAGAACTTTACTTAGCAAAATTACACATTCATTCATTCATTTATTAACTCATTCAGCGGACATGACATGTTGAGCTCCTACTCTGTGCCAGACATGGCCTACCCTTGGAGATGTAAGAATAGATCACTGACTTCTAGGACATCAAGAGGTGAACAGGTAACACAATGCAACAAATGCAGTGGATGAGCAGGGGCAACTCAGCTCCCAGAGGTCCAGATGTCCCAGGGGGATGGGTGAGGGAGAAGGAGGAGAGGATGGCTGCAGAGGAGGCAGCTTGTAAGTCAGAGGAAGAGGAGAAGAACAATCCATCACAGAACATGCTCATATGCAAAGTCTCATTTAACCTCCAGGACATGCTATTTCATTACTGCCTTACAAGTAAGGAAACTGAGACCCAGATGGGCTAACTTGCTTATTCCAACATTCCCACTTGGCTCTCATAGCAGGCCTCAGAAGTCCCTGATTAACTCTAACCTCCTTCCCTCCCACTCTAGCCTTAGGTGTTCTCAGGTCTTTCTAGCAATAGGTCCTCTGTTAGGGTTCTTCTCCTTCCTCCAATCTCTGACCTAGTAACACCTCCCACCTCCCTCTTCCGTTCAGCTTGATCCTGTTATTCAGCCACCCATCCACCCATCAACCCATCCATCTGCCCATCTATCCCTCCATCCATCCATGATTTATGTTCCCTCAACCACTTTCCAGTCCAGGAATGTCCAGGTCAGACTCACCTCTTGATTCAGTTTCCTGCTGGAACCAGTGGGCAATTCCCTGGGGAGAATTTTTTTTTTTTTTTTTTTTGCCTCCCTCTACCTCTTCAGTTCCCCATCTGTATTGTAGCTCAGTCGGTGTCTTGGTCCAGGACTCAAGGAGAAGGAAGGCAGAAGATGAAGTGTCAAGGTGTGGAAGTGTCGTTCTGTGCCTCAGCTTGTCCCTACCCCCTCCCACGCATCCAGTCAGGGGTCCCCAGGGGAGGGGGACGGCTGAGCTTGAGAACTGCTAATGAAGCCGCAGCCAATTAACGCCCTGGCCAGAGTTGGGGGCGGATAAAATTAGCAGCGCCGGCTGCAGGAGGGAGCTGGAAGCGGGGGGGTGGGAGAGTGGGCAGCTGGCTGAAGGGGGCCTTGTTTGCAGGCGGTGAGCGACCACACGGCTGGGCTCTCCAAACTCGCGCTCGTCCCTTCCCCCACCCCCTCGTCTCGGCCTCCCTCCCTCTCTCAGCCGTCTGCAAACTCAGCGCCCACGAAATTAGGAAGGAAAAGGAAGATCGATGACTCCAGATGCGGCAAACACCGTTCCCTCTCCCCCCCCCCACCTGCCACCTCCCGCCAGCCCCTCGGAGCTTAGCAGGTTGTCAGCGCTCTGCCTACGCTGTCCCTGCAACTCCATCCCATTTCAAGGCCTTGTACTTCCTCCCCCAAGTCTTCTCAAAAAGTCGGATGGTAGTCCCCTCTCAGGTCTCATCCCCACTGGATCTGTGGCGGCTTCCCTTTGCCCACCTCAGGGAGAAAATCCCCACCTCAGTCAGAGCTCCTACCACAAGGCTCCCCTCGTCTCTCCCTTATCTGTTCTTGGATGACCTCCCAGGTGCTAGCTTCGTCATTATTTGCCTCAGTTTCCATGAGCCACCAAGAGGACCTGGCCAGGTCTCTGCCACCCTTAAACCCACACCACCACCACCCTTCCCTACAAAGTTCTCTCACACAGACACGTATTGGATTTCACTTTATTTTGTTCCCTTTCTCGTCTGTTTTGGCATAGAAAAAATATCACCAAGAGGAAGCAGCCGGAAAGAGGCAGGTGGAGCAGGACTGCAGGGACAGGAGGGAGGCGGGCAAGAGGGCAGGGGTCCAGTCGATTGCCTAGGCCCAGGAGTTCTGCTTCTGCCACCCAATTAGGGTTTCCGGGTGGTGGTGAGGGGAAGGCGGACAGGCATACTGGCAGGCAGAAGGGGTTGGGGACAGGCCACAACCTACAGGCCTCACGGTCGGTCTTTACGTGGGGACAGGGTGGAACAGGAGGACAAGCGCCTGGGGGTAAGAAGGGATGCGACGGGGGAAGGGGGGGGGGTGCCAGGCCAGGCGTCATGCCTGGGGCAGTGAGGGGGACCCACTGCTGAAGTGAGGGACGCTGAGACCGCCTCCAAGCCCCGTCTATTCTAGGCCTGCGCTCTAGCCTCTGCACCTTGGGAGGCTGCGGAAGGGGCTACCTCTCCCACAACCCCCCCTCCCCGCCTCGTGGGCACTCCCCATAAGGAAAGGGTGGACCTACGCCGGCCGGCGCACGTCCCTGGGAGGGCTGTTCCTTTCGCCCACGGAATGGAAGGGGTAGACGCGGCCACAGGAGCTGCGGGGCACAGGGAAGGGTCCCACTTAGGGAGGCCGGGATTTGGTGGGAAGCTTAGGGCCCAGGCGAGGGCGAGGAGCGCTACCCAAAGTAAGGGTGCTCACTCTGGAAGTTATAGTCTGGGCACACCTTCTGCACCAGTTTGTAGTCAAAACTGAGGAAGGAGACGAAGATGCAGATGACTTTGAAGGGCTTGGCGCAGAGCCAGGCGGCCTGGCTCTGCATGTGCTCGGTGAAGCACACCTGCGATGGGTCGTACAGGCACGGGCGGTGCTTGCGCGCGCGGTTTGTCTTCTCATACTCCACGTGGCAGTTGAAAGCGCGAGACTCCTTGGCCCCGGGCACTCCCAGCGCGCCCCCGAATGGGCCCGCCAGCGCGCCCCCGAGGGTACCCCCTAGCCCGGGTCCCGCGGCCGCTATCCCCAGCGGGGGCCCCAGCCCAGGGAGCACCCCTTCCAGGGCCAGCGTAGACTGCAGCGGGTGGGGGGCGGGCCCCGGCAGCCAGACGCCCCCGAACTCGACCCGCTTGGAGGGCGGCACGATACTGACGCTGAGGTTGCCAAGGCTAGACGAGTTGTGGCGGAAGTACACGCTGAAGGTACCGTTCACGTGGTCCACGATCTTGCCGGTCACCAGCAGCGAGAACTTGAGGGTGTGTACCCGGAAGTAGAAGTCCCCCCAGCCAAAGATCTTTTTGGCGCGGGCCGCTTTGATAGACGGCTTCCTCTTGGTGCGCGGCGCCGGCAGCGCCCCCGCCCGGGCCAGTGCCCCGGTGTGGTTAGCCGGCCAGGCCCAGCTCCAGGCGCGGGCGGTGCCCAGGCCGTGAGAAGACCTCGGCTCGGGGAGCTGTTGGCCAGGGGCGCCCCCTCTGGCCGCGGCGGGGCGCAGCTCCAGGTACTGCGGCCTCCCGGACTCTGGTATCTGGGCACTGACGACCTGTGGACCAAGGCAGAGCAGGAAAGAGAGACGCTGGGGTTGTCCGTGGCCATCCCAGGGCCCTACCGCCTTCCCCCACCCGGCCAGCCCCTTTCCCCAGCCGCTAGGAGCCCAAAGGGAACTGGGCAGTCCACAGTCAGTGGTCCTGGGAGCCTGTACCGGTGCAGGCCTGCAGCCCTTTCAACCTCTGTGCTCTTGGCCACCCCACTGACCAGTGCTCAGTTTCTGCATCTGTGAAATGACACTGCGAATCCCTGTGTTCTCAGAGAATTCGGATGCGAGCTGAGAGAGGCAAAAAAGCCAAAGGCCCCAGGGGCGGAATAGGAGGGAGTGGAGCTGTGGAGGCGGGCTGCTCTCCCCTGGGCAGGGAGGACTTGGACTCACGCAGGCCAAGCCATGACCCTGGTCAACATCCAGCATCAGGAAAGAAGTGAAGACCTCCCAACACCTTTGCCCAGACTAAAGCCCCCACCAGGCCTCAGCCTCTATTCCCTCGTGGGGAGGGGCGGGTGAACCGGGTGGAGCGAAGAGCCCTGGAGAGTTTTGGCGCTGTGGGTTGAGCCTGGGGGGCCACGGGGGCCCCCCTCTCCGCCTCCGGCACTCTTACTGTGGGGGAGGCCGCCTGGCGGCCCTTCCCTGAGCTTGGAGGGGGCCGGAGGACCGCCTCTGCCCGCCCTCAGCAGTCTCCGCCAGTCTCAGGTGGCGGCCGATCCGGGAGACGGCGCGGGCGCGAGTACAAGATGGATCGGGAGGCGGGAGCGGCCGGGCCAGGCCCCGGCCATCAATTATCTGGGCCGGGTTGGGTGGGGTGGGGGCTGGCCGGGAGGGAACGAGACGTGCGAGAGCCGGAGGAAGAAATATGGAGGCGCCGCTCCAGCGAGGAGCGGGAGGGAGAGGAGCCGGGAGTGTCAGTATGTCAGTCAGACTCGGCCGAGGCCAGTTGGCGTGGCCCTTGCTGCGGAAGGCGCAGAGTGCCGGGAGGGGGCGCCGCGTAGCAGGCTGGGGTGCTGGCGTTTCCGTCAGCCCCGGGTTGTGTGTGTGTGTCTGTGCTCCTGAGTGGTACTGTGTGACAGCATGTGTGCACATGCCGCTCACCATGGGTCTCCGCCTGTGGTATGGGTGTGTGTGTGTCTGGAGTGGTCTTGCCTGGCAGTTGTGTGTGTGTGTGTGTGTGTCTGTGCGTGCACAGGCATTTGTGGTGCTGGCTGGCTGTTGTGCCTCTGTGGGGGCTCCGTATATGTGCCTGGGTCAGCTGTGTGCGTCCCTGTGTTGATCTGAACGACGCAGCCTGTCGGGTTGCTGCGGTTGTGTCTGTGTGAGTGGTGGTAGTTGTATGCCTGTGTTGGCTGTGGTCGGTTCTCTGGAGGTGGTACTTCTCCTGTGTGAGCTCCTGTCATCCTGTATCCCTGTGTCAAGCTCTTTCTCAAGGGTGTGTGGCAGTATAGCCACAAGGTTAGAACAAGTGCGGTCTGCTCCCCCTTGGGGTGCATTTGTGTGAGTTGTAGATAAATGTTCCCTGGGGGGGGGGAGGGGTTCCGCACTGGCCCACAGGCTGCGCTTTGGGTAGGTCAAGAGGCCTGGCAGCATGGGTGCCCCTCTCTGTTTGCACACACCCTGTGTATACACCATGAGTCCACAAGGGACATGAGTACCAGAGTCAAGCTGCTGGGCTGAAATCTCCACTGCCTGGTCCCCATCCCCGCAGCACTGCCATCCTGGGTTATTAATGCCGCCGCCACCCGCTCGTCATACATATTTATCGCCCCCTTCGTTCCTCCTCCCATCCATCCCTCCTCCCAGCTCAGGTGAGGGGGGCGGGGCGGGGCGGCAAGAGTGATTGACTCAGACCGACAAGCTTGAGCTGGCAGCTAACACGGGGAGGGTGGGCCGGAGAGGGACGGTAGGAAGGGTCCCAGGCCACCCTGAGGGGGGCAAGGCAGGCCTCCAAGGAGGTGGGCTTGGAGAGGGCAGGGCCTGAGCCTCCGGGAGGTCATTGGAGGAAGGGAGTGAATAAAGCTTCCAGGGAAAGTCAAAGAAGGGAGGGGGTCATTTGAACTCTGAGTCCTGATCTCCTCACCTTCTAGGCCCAACACTGCCTTTCCAGGGGCAGTGGTCAGTCTCCAATCACCTGCTCTTATGACCCTGAATACCCGCGAGACACCCCCTCCCAGTACACGCCCCCGCAGCATTCAGTCCTGTGCCCAGCCCAGGACTTGTCAAGGGCTGCTTCAGTCCAGCAACCCCTCACAGGCAGGGGCTGGGAGAGGAAAGGAGATTTGGCTGGGTGGTGAGGGGTGCTGGGGCTTCCCCCGCTCCCACCACGGGGCAATCCCAGACAAATTGCTGTCTGCTCTTCTCTGATCCTGGCAAATCCCTGGGCTTTGGGCACCCACACCCCACCCGCTGCAGGAGACTGCCAAGATAAAAGGGAAGAGCTGGGGGGGGTGGCCAAAGCGACCTTGAGGGGAGCTCGGGCAGGGAGGGGGTGAGAGTCTGTGAGGAAACGAGCCGAGAAATGGGAACATGGAATAAAATAAAATAAAATCCTCCCTCTGGCTTCTTTGCTTGCATGCTCACTCTCCCTCTCTCTCTCTCTCACGCTCCCTCGCTCCCTCTTTCACTGCTTTTCCATCTCTCACCGAGACTCTTCTCTCAGTCCTTCACTCTGTCTCGAATTTTCTCCTTCCGTGATTCTGTTTTTCTCCCTGTTTCTGTCTGTCTCTCTTGGTTCTTTCTATCCTTCAGGCTGTCTCCATCTGTGGGTGCGGTGGGAGTGAGGGAAAGGGGCCCCTCTTTCCCCAGATCCATGGCGCTGTCCCTCCCTCTCTCTGACTGAGAGTGGGAGCAGGGTGTTGTCCGAGGAGGGGTCCCCCTTGCTCCAGAGCTGGTTTAATTAAGCTAATTGGGCTCGGTGACATTTGCCGAGGGGAGAGGCTAGTCTGGCTGTCGGCACATGGGCGGAGGTGCTTGGTGGCAGGCAGGGGGTGGGGGCGGGGGGGTTGCTCCTCACCAGGCGCCTCCAGGCCCATGCGGGGTGGGAGCCCAGCCAGGAGTGTTTTGCCCCTAAGGCAGTGAGCCCACGCAATGGAGGGGAGTTGAGGCTGCCTCTTGCTGCTGAACAAACTCCACTGTGTGTGTGTGGGGGGGTTCTTTCGGGATGGGATCGCAGGTGGGGGAAGGGGGAGGTTCCGGCTGTTGGCCCCCCAGCCGCATTGCAGGGCACACCTCCCCCAGGCCTCCAGACCAGTCCCTGGCTTCTCTCTGGCTGCGTGGGTCAGGCGGGGCCGCTCAGGAATCTGGACCAGGGAAGGGGACCAGCACGCTGTGGTTGGGAAATAGCGTATTAAGCCCTTGTACCTAGCAAGGGGTGGGGGTGGGGGCCACCGCAGACACGGTAGAGTGGAAGAGACAGGGTCTGGTTGGGAACCAGGGACAGAGATGGGGGTAAGCACAGAGATGGGTGGACAGAACAGGCTGGGGTGAGGGGTGGGATGAGGAGGCTGGGGTTTGGGACTTGGCAGGCACAGGTATATGGTGCAGATAGGATGAAGCAAGGATAGGCATAGGAACAGGGATGGAGAGGAGGTCATACATGGTAGATAGGCACTGGGCAGGGACAGGGCTGTAGACAGGGTAGGAACTAGGGGAATGAAGGGCGGTAGAAAATGGAATGGGAACCAAAATGCAGATAAAGGAGAACAGGGATGGTGGATGAGGGATGGGCACTGGGATCAGCAAGCAGGACCGAGAGTAGGATAGGAACTGGAAGACAGGGATGGAGAGCGGATGGGGGTGGGAACAGAAATGGGGGGTGGGGAATGGTTATTGGGCAGGAACAGGGGTGCTGACTGGATACAGAGACCCAGGAGGTGGGGATGGCAAATGTGAATGGGGACTGGAATGGGCAATAGGGGATGAGGAAGGAGATGGGAGATAGGGACAGAGATAGGAGCTGAGGACAGGTATAGGGGGACAAGTCAGGGAAAGAGGCAGAAGATGGGCAGAATTAGGTTATGGGAGAGGGCCAGGCAGGTGGAAGCGACCATACCTCCTTCTAGACCCTAGTATAGCATGAGGGGGCGGGGACCACTGGTGGGGCGGGCTCTGCCCTTGGGCCGGGCACCCCCTCCCCCTCAGCCCCGCCTGCTCGAGGCCTGCGGCGCAAGGCTCACCGTTATCTGAATTTTGATTTTATTTTATTTTATTTTATTTCCTTGCTTCCTAGAGCCGGCGCGGTCCCCCCGGGAACGGCCGCCCCCCGCCCCCCGCCCAGCGCCTCACTTTATTATTGCAATAAATGTGCCTATAAAGGCGCGGGCTCCGGGGGCGGGGGCGCGATGGTGGTGGTGGGGGGGAGAGCCGCGGAGCGGGTATGTAATTTCCCGAAGCCGGAGCCGGAGGGGGAGTGGGCGGGGTGGAGGTGGAGGAGGGGCAGGAGAAGAAGAGGGGGAGACTCGCCAATTTCTAGCGCTCAAGGCAGCGCTCCCTGCTCCCCATTCCCACCGCGCAGCTTCCTTTCACGGGACACTCCGGTATTGCCCAGTGCACCCAGCCATGCTTGAGCTCTGGGACCCCTGCGCCATGACCCTGCCCTCTCTCAGTTACCTTGGCCCCTTCCCGGACCTCACCCAAGTGCAGTAGCAGGGCTCTGTTCAAAGTTCGCCATCTCCTTGACAATGACTCATCTCTGAGCCCTGGGATGCCCCCTTCACTTACCTGGTCTCTTTGAACGTTTATGTCACCCCTTCCCAGTGTCCTTGCCTCTGACCCCAGCGACCCTTCATTACCTTGTTTCTGTTTCCCAATTACCTCACCTCTTCCTCAGTCACCCAGTTCTGGATTTCCAGTTCCTCCCCCACCCCAACCCCATGATCCTCTAAATTCTTTTTTCCAAGGAGTACCTCTCTCATACATGCAGGCTCTGGCCCAAGGGAGCTGTCACAGCGCCTCCCTTCTCCTGTGCCCCTGGCCCAGCTGCGGCCCCTGATTACCCCCAAATCCCCGCCAAGGCTCCGGGCCCTCACCCAGGATGCACGTGCCTGAGTGGCCCAGCCAGAGATTAGCTGGGGGGCTGGAGAGGGGTGTGAGGCAGGAGGGGGTGTCTAGATGCAGGTCTGGGGCCCACCAGCTCTGAGAGGCTCGCTTAGGCCTAATCCTTCCCTGAGGCAGGATAGAGCTGGAAGGTCCCACTGGGCCCCGCCCCTGCCCTCTCCCAGCTAATTAGTAATTAGTGATTAGTGATTAGTGACTATTGATCGCCTGCTGCTTCTCCCAGTAGGCAGCTGCTTTGGCAAGGGGTGGGAAGACAAGAGATAAAGGGGGAGAGGAGTCGGAGACCTTATCAGAAAGATCCTGAAGAAGGTTTGGCCAAAAGGCCACAACCCCAAGGGAAGCAGAAGCCCCCCCCCCCCCAGAAGGAGGCCCAGGCCCAGGCCAGGGAGGCTGGTGGGGGTGGGCAGGGTTAGTGTTGGACAGGTAGGGTTTTCCAAAGAGCTGCCTTGTAACCTGTCCCCCAACAGCCTCTTACCGTGTCACATCCCAGCCCCGGGACTGAGACAGCTGAGTGTGCACACAAACACAAGCCACATTCAGATACATGAATACATCCTGAGGCTCACAATCCCATATTCACACTCAAAGGCACTCAATACCACAAGCAGGGCCATTCCCAAACCCCGGAGACTTACCTACAGGCAGTGCAGCCCAGCCTACAGATGCACTGGAGACCACCTTGGGATACGCGTGTGTGCCAGCACTGTACTCACAGGTGTACACAAGCACAACAGATAGGTACTTGGACACATTCTCTACACGCATTCTGCCATGCAGTTACACATGTGTACACACCCACAGTCCTTCCATGTGTGTAAACACTGATTCTCACATGCACACAAGCTAGACCAAATGGCAGATACACTCCCCCCCACTGACTCCAACACAGAGGCCCACAGCTGCAGCTCTTGTACACGCTCAGATCCCCATTGCTCATATCCTCACGCTTGCTCTCCTTCAAGTCTCTACCAGATGTTTCATTCCCCTTCAGGGGGCAAAGGAAATTAAACCAGATCTGTCCACAGGGGAGTTTATTTGATGGGGAGAGTGGAGAGGAGAGTGGGGAGGAAGTACAAAGGAGGGGTAAGAGAGTAGCATCCTTACCTCCTCTCCCCATGAGAGGCCTTCACATATACAGATAGGTTTGGGTTGTGACGCCCAGGCCCCCTCTTGCAGTAGGCTAAGGGCAGAGCTGGGCAGCAAGTCCAAAGGGAGCTCCTGCCAGTGGAAGCAGTTTTTGTGGAGGGGGCCCCTCTGCCCACATTCCAGCCCCTCAAGGTCACCAGGCGTGTTTGGGAGAATCAGGAAGCTCAGTCACCAGCTTCACTAGGACAGCACCTACCCTGCTGGAGTTGCTAAGTGCGATTGGGCTGAGCAGGTGGGGTCCAAGTGTTGGCAAGGGAAAGATAGGGGGACTATACCCTTTCCAGATTCCACAGGGGCTAGGGGCTGGGGTGTAGGGAGTAAGGGTTTAGGAAGCTACATGCTTGCCCTAAGCTAGGTAAGTCACAGCTAGGGTGCGGGATTAAGAAAAGTCACAGGCAAGGAGGTGATGAAAGGAAACAGGGTCCAGGGCCTAGGGCCCCACTGTGGGGCATAGGTCAGGGCACTGTGAAGCAGGCTCTTGCACTCACCCCTTCAAAGCCAACACCACACACCACAGTAGCTTAGGCATGCACCCTGGACCTCAGCACCCCATACCCAAGCCTGGGTGCCCCAGACATGCACGCACACAGGTGCACACGCTGACCCACACACTCCACACCAGCACATATGAGCACACCCTGTTCCGGAGTTGAAGCCTCCAAGTTGGGAGGGAGGCACATCAAATCTGGGCCTCCTTAGCCTCAGTCCTCACCCCAGAGTGTGGGGGAAAAGAGGCAGCAGTGGGTGTGGGAGCAAGGAGAGCACAGGAAGAGAGAGTCCCCTTCCAGACAGCCCCCACCCTCAGCAGCTGGATGCGAGAGAGGTGTGTCTGAGCTTTGTGCAGGGGAGAAGGTGTCTCGGCGGGAAACGTGATGGGAGATTGTAGCCAAGTTCGGCGGAATCTGTGTGCGCCCGTGTCGTGTATGCTCAGAACACAGTGCCCACCTGGCATTGTGACAAGTGCAGAGAAGAGAAATGGGAAGGCGCGGTGGAGAGGTGGAAGGACAGACAGCGAGGAAGGCGAGCGAGGTTGGCGCCGAAAGACGGCAAGGCTGACACCCTGCCGGCTTGTCTGTCTGTCTCGCACTCCCGCTCAGTCTGGCGCACTTGCGGGTCGGGCTTCGTCCCCTCCCCCGCCGAGCGGGGAGCCAGATCCACGTCGGGCCTCCACCCCGGCACCCACCCCCAACCTTCAGCCAACTTGGGCCGGGAGAGCGCCCGTCCTGGATCGGGGAGTCTGTCTGTCCGCGTCCCCCGCGCCGCGCAAAGTTGGGACGCTCGGCGCTGGGGGCCTGGCGGGCGCACCAAGCCCCTCGCACTCTGAGACCTTTGCGTCCCGGACCCCGGCGTTCCCGTTCCAGCCCGGCTTGCTCTTACCTTCCTCAGGAGCCACGGGCCAAAGAGCAAGAGAAGCCATTCCGGGAGCAGCCGCATCTTCCCGGGCGGACGAGCGGGGCGGGCGGGACGGGTCCCCGGGCAGGCGGGAGTCGGGCCTGGGGGCGAGGGGCCCCGGGCTGGCGCGCCGTGGGGTGGCTGCCGGAGCGGCGGGAGCAGGCGGCGCGGCCCGCGCGGACTGAGCGAGAGAAACGGAGCTCGGCGCTGGGGGCGGGGCGCGGGCGGGGGAGAAAGTTGGGTCTGACTCGGGCGGGAGGGGGGGCGGGGCTCCGTGTTGCTCCAATCCCGGCCGCGCCCCGCGCGCCCCCTCCCGCCCAGCTGGGGGCACCGAAGGTGACTTTCACCCCGACACGCCCCAGACACGCCCCCGGCCCAGGTGCGAAGCGCAGAGGGCTGCGGGGCCTGGGGGTCGTGTACCCGAGAGGCTAGGTCTGTGCACGGATGAGGAATGGGGCAGGGTGTGGGGCCCGAAGCTTCGGGACCGTGTCCCCGAAGGGGTGCACAGCGGAGCAGGAGCCCGGCGAGGCTCAGCAGCCCTATGAGACCAGGGTCCCTAGGTGCTCCGGGCCCCTTCTAGGCTCCCGGCTAAGGTGGGTCCAGGGCAGTAGTAGTAGGGCAGGGGCCAAGGTGAGGGCGGGCGGGGCCTCCGGCGGCCGCGGACGCGCGGCGCTGACGGGGATGGATGGGCGCCCCGCGGCTCATTCGGCCCCGGAGATGAGAATCATTGATCACGGACGGAAACCCCATCACGTCTGTCAATAGGGCTGACAAACGGCGCCCGCTGCCCCCACCCCCGCCCCCAAGGCACGTTCGGGGGCTCCGGACCCCTCTGCTGAGCCCGCCATTCACTTTTGCCCCTCACCCCCCACCGCTGACCCCCACTCGTCCCAGCGAGTCCCTGCGGGGGGGGGGGGCAGGAAGTTCCCTCAGCGCCACCTGCCCAGCCTCTCGGTGCAGTCTCTATCCCTTCCCTTCCACTGTCCCATCTTTCACCATCAGCTCCTGTCGGTCCTTGTCCTTTTCCTTTTCTGTCTCTGCCCTTGTCTCTGTCCCCAGCCCTGGCCTTGTCTCTGTCCCTATCCTCTTGGCTGTTTCTTCACGGGCTTGGCTCCCTCCTCCCCCCAGTCTCGCTCTCTTCCCTGCCCAGGGAGGCTTCAACTGTCAGCTGTTGCTATGCACTGAGGCTGTGGCTGAGGTTGTGGTATGACCGACACCTAGACAGTGAGAGATGGGGATAAGCAAGGAAATAGAGACAGACACATATCCTGAGACACCCACATCCCCCCGCCCAGGTATGCACACAGATGCACTCACAGGGGCAGGCCACACCACAGACGTGAGCACACAGGCGAAGATCAGCACACACACGTAGGCAGGTGCATGCCTAGAGGCACACTGACACACACAGATGGACACACTCAGTTTACACAGACACACACAGGAGCACACACAGACGGAGAGACAAATGCACATTCACGGCAAGAGAAGAGCACATCCAGCCAGGTACTTGGACCCCAGCCCCCTTCCTTGCCTTGGCAGAGAGGCAAACACCCACAGACAAAAATGGACACACACCCAGATAAACGCTGGCTCTGGCGGTCCAAAGACAAGCCCAGCCACGTACAAAGAGATACTCAGATACAAAGATGTGACAGACAGCAGAAAAGGATCAGCGATGCTGAGAAGATGAGGCAGACACAGAGACACCCAGAGAGACAGAAGCCAGGAGGCAGAGACCTGGGTGCAGATGGGGCAGAGAGGAGAGAGGCCGGAAGGGACAGGAATGGCCAGGCCCACGCCCCAAGTCTCCAACCACATTCCGGAGCCCAGGTGCCAAGCACAAGGACTGCTGTAGATGGGGCAAGCAGATACACCCAGGCCTGGGGTACCCAGGGTAGCAGCCCATCACTAGGGTCTTGATCTTCTGGAGTCCTGACCCACCTCCTTTCTTCACCTTTTGGTAGTCTTAGGTCACCTTCTTCTGTCTCCAGCTACACACACACACACACACACACACACCCCACTCCTGTCTCTGGGTCTTTGCCTCTGCCCTTGCATCTCTCCATCTCCGTATCTCTGTCTCTCATTCTGTCTGTATCAGCCTCAGCCCGGGTCTGTTCTCCATCTCTGTCTTAGGCCCCCTGCCCTTGCCAGGTGAGAAGTTCAAGGGCTGCCTCCTAGTAGACCCTTTCCTGGCCGGTCCTGACAGGCAGAGGGAGGAAGCTGACAGGAGGGGTGTGTGTTCCAAGCCGCAGCTGGGGGCCCCTCTCGCTCTGCCAGGGATCTTGAGGCGACAGGCAGAGAATCAGTGGCTCCCCGGGGGCGCCAGATGCACGGCTGGCAGAGGGAGGGAATGAGGGGGTGGGGCTCGTGGTGGTGGTGAGCAGGCAGGCGGGGGTGGGGGGGTAGGAGGGGAGGGAGTTGGCGGGCGGAGGGTGGAGGGGGTGTGGCAGGATAGCCCGAGGGAAGGAAGTGAGAGGCTAGGCTGGGGTCTGCCTGCAGGTGCATAATTAGTGTTGGGGAGGGGGCTGTGATCGGCTTAAGGGTGAGCCGCGCTAGGAGTGCGCCACCTGGTGGATAGATGAGAACACAAACCTTCCTAACCAACACTGGAGAATGCCTCTTTTCCCCAGCAGCGTGGCTTTGCCCTGGGGCTCTGGGGTGCTCCAGACAGTGGAGGATCTGAAAACTGGCTTGGAGGCTGAGGCTGGAGTTGGGATTTCAGGGCTAAGAGGGAAGGGGAGGGTTCTTATTTCTAGAGGTGCCTAGACCCGTAGCTTCCTCAAGAAAGGAATAAACAGGGTGTTGAACCAGGGAGGGAGGCAGAAAGCATCGCAGTGCCCTCCTTTGGGAGTGGGGTAAGGGTTCTTCCGGAGTTTGCAGATGCCATCCCTGAGCTCACATTCGCTTTTAAAGGGAGAGCGGTGCTCTAACTCTCTCTTAGACTTGGACAGTGTAAAGCTGGGTGACTGTCTGCAAGAAGTTCCCCTCTCTGCATGAGGGTCCAGGCAGACCTGGGACTCTTTGATTGTGGCAGTCCTTTCCTTTAACCCCTGGGATGTCTAAAATGATTAATGAGCTGGACCTGTTGGTGGCCAGTGAGGCCTGGCAAACTGGTCTTCCCTGCTCTCCTTCAGTCCAGGGGCACCCCGCCCTTCTCCTGAATCTAGAGTTCTACTCTTGGCATCTGATTAATTAGTCTCCATGAGGATGTTAGCACTTCGAGAGCAAACTCAGGCAGAGAGAGCTGTGTGGGAACACCCTGAAGAACTGATTAGAAAGCCCCTCACAACCCTACTGTGTTCAGTTTTTATGATGCGGTTTCTCATTGTGGGAGATCGTTTTCAGGGAGGTCTGGTAGTGATGTCCCATAAGTGACAATGCAGAGAGACAGAATTTGGAATTTCTGTCCTAGAGCCAGAGAGAATAGGAGATCCAGATAGGTGAAGTCACTGGCTCAAGGCCACACAGCCAGGAGAAGCTGGTCATCGTCACTGAGTCCAGTGCCACCCCCTTTCCCCCCAGCAGCCAGATGGAGAGGGAGGGAGCTCAGGGAGAGCACTGAAGACCAGACTCTCCAGCCGGCCTCTAGCACAGAGCAGGCCCCCCTCTGGCGGCTGCAGTGGGCAAGCACAGCCCAGCTCCCAGTCACGCTCATAGGTAGACACGAAGTGGCTTTTTTCTTTTTTTACAATTTTATTTATAACAATATCTGTGTTATTTAGTTGTAAAGGAATTCAGCAAAAATTATTAAAACGTTCATGTCCCCAAAGGGGGGCTGCCCGCTTGCCCTTTTGGGTTGTGCCCCACCTTTTCCTCATCCCCAGGGGAATGTGGGAGTCGGGGGGGGGGGGGGGCCCGTTTACCAAAGAAAGTCTCCAGCCCTGGGAGCCACGGTGGGGGCACTGGAGAGGGGAAGGGCCTGTCTGGGGGGGTTATTGAGCATGGCCATTTCAGAGGTGCCCCAGAGTGGGGGCTGGTGCGTGGAATGGCTCCCCCCAGGAAGAATTAAAAAATTCCTTTCCTTGCTGCCTCATCCAGAGCCAAGTCTTCCAGACAGGGGCAGCGAAGGACTCTTCCTCTCCAGAATGAGCCCTCAGGGAGCTGGGAGGGGTGAGAGTGGGGTGGGGTGAGAGAGGGGAGAGCCTTGACAAAGTGTCTCGTACAGGGAGGGGGAAGGCAGCACCACCAGCTCTCCCAGTGGGGGTGCGTTTTGGTGGAAGGCGGGAGGCAGGAACCAGTGAGCTGAAGGAGCCCCCAGAGCCCTCCCTGCCCCCCTCCCTGAAGGCAGCATGAGGGGGTGCTGAGGAGCAGGCAGGAAGGAGGAGAACGGAAAGAGATAATACTGTGCTCGCTTGCTCACTTGCTCACTCACATATAAAAAGTAATTCCTTCATTTTTACATTTATACACCCCGACATAGGGCCGGGGAAGGGCTGGCTGGGTAGGAGGGGGCTCATCGAAGGACTTCTCTGGCAGGGGGCAGGAGGCTCTCCGGGGTGAGTCCAGTGGTCAGGGCCCTATGCCAAGGGGTCCCCTATCTCGTCCTCAGGGCCCCGGCCCAGGAGTTCTCGCTTCTCATCCGTGCTGGCCAGGGAGTGGCGGCTGCCGTGACCACCCATGTAGAGCGTGGCGTACACAGGATTGGTGAAGTTGGTGGGCTGCAAGGCGACAGAGAATTCAAGTGGGGCTCAGGAGATGGGATCTGTGGCCCAGATGCCCAGCCCCCCACCTCCATTCCATCATCCAACCCAGTGCCCTTCATCACCTTACCCACACACAGCCTCTGGCCCCCTCCTCTGTTCTCCCAGCCCACCTTGTCAGGGTCCAGTGCAAAGTCAGCATCCAGTAGGCCCCCTACATCATCAGGCTCCCCGCCTTCATACATCTTATAGGTGGGGTTCCCAATCTCCACATTCATGGCCCCGTTGGTCATCCGCTGGTGCTGGAAGCCCTTAGCCCTGGGGGAAGCAGGATTTTAAGGGCACAGGGATTCTAGGAGGGCGAGGCTAGGATGGTAAACTAATAGCCAGAATTTTCCAGAATTCTCCATAACTCACCCTCGGACTCGCCGCTTGTACCAGAATACCGCTCCAGCTACCAGAAGAATCAGAAGCAGCAACAGCAGAGGGATTAGGATGGAGGCCATATCTGGAGGGGAGGAGGTGGGAGATGGAGTCAGAGAGGTTCAGGGAGAATGGGAGGCCCAAATCTCCCCGCTCCAGACCCCTGAAGCTCTGTGTCCCTATCCCCCGCCACCTACGTCCAGGCTGCTGCTGGCTGACCACCTGCTCCTCGCACCGGGGTCCTGCCACGTGAGGTGGGCACCTGTAGACAGGAGGGACAGAGCTGAGGAGGCACAACCTCGGCAGCCATGGCTGCCAGGGGCCTGGGAAGGGCCACAGGATCCCGAGTGTCCCTGTTCGGATCTGGGGAGGGGATGCAGATGCGGGGACGTGCTGGGTATCGGGGAGGTCGGCCTCACTCACTGGCACTCGGGCATCATTTTGCTGTTCATGGTGCAAGAGCCACCGTTGCTGCAGTGGCCAGCGCAGGTCAGACAGCTGGGGGCCGTGCGGCCGTCGGTGCAGCTGCAGCAAGGAAGGACAGGCCGGGGAGGTGGGGGGGCTGGCCAAGGCACCGAGGAAGGGGTGGGGGCAGGGGAGGGTCTAGGCTGGGCAGAACAGAGGTGGCAGGCCCCACTCACTTGCAGGTGACGTCCCCGGTCTGCTTGTTGACCACGCAGGCTCCCTGGAGACAGCGGCTGCACTTGTTTACCTCGCACCTCGGGCCCTCGAAGTAGGCGGTGCAGCGGCACTGCCGGGAGCCATCAGCGGCCATCTGGCATGTGCCCAAGTTCTCACAGTAGCCAGAGCACTGACCTGTGGTGGGTGGTGTGAGAGGAGGTGCCTCAAGTCCCACCCTCTGGAGGGTCCCCCCGGGTTGTGGGGGGGCAGCTGGATACTTGAAAGGACATCCCAGGTCTTTTAGGTGACACCCCCCTCCTCTCAAGCCCCCACCGTCACAGACTCAGAGCAGACGGACATCCCCAAACAGCCTGACAGGGCACTGCTTTGGCTTGAATAATCCTGACACCAGAGGGCTCACCACCTCGAGGGAAGTGTGCACACCTCCACCTGAGCCTGCTTGAGCAGCGAATGGCCTCCGTACCTAAAGCGGGCCCCTGTGACTGCCGCCCAGAACTCCAGCTGCCCTGGCGCCTGGCCCCCCAGTTCCCCAGCGCCCGGGGACAGCACACTCACGGTACTGGCAGCGGTCCCCTAGGAAGCCAGGCGGACATCGGCACTGGGGCTGGTTGCCCTGGTTGACGGTGCAGGTGCTGTTGTTGGCACAGTAGCCCGCACACACCTGCTGGGTGCACTTGGGGCCCGTGAAGCCCGTGGGGCACCGGCACGTGGGCATGCCTGGCAGGAGAGGCTGTGTGAGCGGGGCTGAGGCCCACTGAGGTGCCGGCCCTGCTGTTGGGGGAGCAGGGCCCGGAGGACCCAGGTGGAAGGCAGGCGGCAGAGGGACGGGACACAGGGGCCGTGGGTGGGAGGCGGGAGGTGTGATGGGGGGACAGAGGTGAAGCCAGGGAGGCAGGGCTGGGGGTGCAGGGCAGCCGGGGTGTGGTGGAGCCAATGGGCCGAGAGGCTGGGGCCGGGGGCACCAAGGAGCCGGGAGCAAGCCTGGCAGGAGAACTGAAGGCCATACCAGAGGGGGAGGCAGCGCAGGTGCCCCCATTGCGACAGTATTCCCAGCACTGGTCCAGCTCACACTTGTCGCCCGTGTACCGGGGCTGGCAGCGGCACTTGGGCTGCCTTCGTGCATTGAGGAAGCAGCTGCCGCCGTTGAAGCACTGCAGGTTACAGGTTCCGGGGCGAGGAGCTGCAGGAAGGACCATCAGGGCCCAGAGCCAGGGCAAGAGGGGAGCTCAGGGCTCGCGAGGCAGAGGGTCCTTGGGCTGGGGTAGGGGCATGGGAGGGGCATGAGCATACCATCTGGTGGGGGTGTTGGCGAGGGCACAGCCACACAAGTGCCATTGTCCAGCCGCTTCCCATTGGGACAGGTGCAGACGGGCCCACTGGGGCTCAGCAGGCAGAGCCACTCACACTTCTTTCGGTCACAGGGGTTGGTCACTGCAGGTGTGGGCAGGGGTGGGAGGATGCTGAGCCTTGGGGACCCAGGACCTTCCCCTGCCCATCGAGACTGGAGGCGACAGCCTGGACTCTGCCCGCAGGCCTGCCCTCTATGCCTACCTTCAGGCTGCTTGTGCTGGTGGTACAGGACCACGTCAGAGGCGTGGCTCAGGCCCCCTGTCAGGTTGATCAGTGGGCTGTGTCCAAACTTATGGATCTTGAAGACACGATTATTAATGTAGGTGACGCCATAGATATAATCCTCAAAGACATCAATGCTGAAGGGGTGACTTAGGCCTAGGGGAGGAAGTGGATGCAGAGGGTACTCAGGCCCTGGTCACTCCCCAGGACACTGGCATCCATGGCTCCCAAGCACCCCAAACTCAACAGGTCCCAAACAGAACTCCCCCCAACCTGTTCCTACTCCTGCAGCCACTCCTGGCAAAAGGTCCCATCAGCCCCAGACTTTTGGGATCAGGATCGACTTCTGCTCCTCTGCCTACATTTACTAAGCTCCTGCTGCCACCTCTGTTGCCTCCCCATAGCTCATTACTCGGTGGAATGAACGAATGGGCGAGTGGGCCAGAGGGTGTAGGGCTGGTACAGAGGGAGTCCAGTGTGGGAGAGGTGGGAGGCGAGGCCTGAAAGGACTGCTGGGCACCAGAATGAGGAGGATGGCAGGTGCTGGGCAAAGCCGTGGACTCAGTGGGGAGGACAAGAGGCCCAAGGATGGGCCGGCTGAGGCTGCTCTCAGATGCTGACCTCGTTTGCTGTCAGCAGCCACGATGGGGTCCGTGCCATTGAGCCGGATGCTGCCGATGACTGAGAGCTTGGCATCTGCCCAGTACAGCCGTTCATTGTGATAATCCACAGCCAGGCCTGGGGGGAGGCAGAGAGCACTGTGAAGGCCCAGCCTCCCCACCCTAGGCTCAAGGAAAAGCAGAACCGTCTCCATGTTTGGGACAGTTCCGTCCTGTCCCCATGACCACTCCTAGTCACATCTGGGAAAAGCCTCTGTGACTCACTGTCCATCCCAGTCCAAGTCCCTTCCCCTCTTAGCTTTCATGTGACCTCAGGCTCAGCAAGTGCACCCCTCTCACATCCCCGGCCTCCAGCTGCCACGGACCTGTAGGCCACTGGATGTTGTCCTGTACCAGTGTCTCCCGAAGGGTCCCATCCATTGCTGCTGTTTCAATTTTGGGATGGTTCCCCCAGTCTGACCAGTACATGGTGCTGGGGAAGAAGAAAAAGTCAGTGTGGGTAGGAAACGGGGCTGTCAGAGGAGCCTGAGGAAGGTGGGCCACCAGGTCATGGCCTGGGCACAGGGACTGCTGGGTATTGGGAGGAGGGTGTCCTGTCCACCTCCTCCAGAGAAAACCAGGGGAGTCAGCCCCCTGCCCAGGTTAAGGATCTTTTACTCTAAAACCACACTGCGCTGATCCAGAGTCATCAAAGTGGGCAGAACTGCCCCCTGGAGCAAAGGAGGAGCTGAAACGTGGCTGCATAAGACAGTCAGCCAAGCAGAGGTCAGGCCCTTATGAGACCGGCCAGCTGGGAGTTCTGGCCAAGGCAGCCCCTGGGGAGGGCCAGAGCTGGGGACAGGGGGGCAGGACTGAAGACGCTAGGGTTGCAGGAGGACTCTGATCTCAAGGTGATCTGGAAGGGGAAGGACGTGCTTGGGGATGCTGGGTATCCACCCCCCCTCCCAGGGGCTTCCTAGCGCCAGCCCGAATGCCTCCCCCCAGGAGGACCCCTGCACACCCCCTCAGTGGGTCCACCACAATGGCGTGGGGCTCGTCAATCATGCCCGAGATGAGTGTCTTGCGGTTCTCGCCCTTCATTTGTGCCACCTCAATCACATCCCGGCCCGAGTCCGTCCAGTACACGTTCCCAGCCACCCAGTCGATGGCAATACCCCTTGGCATCTTGAGCCCTGAAATCTGAATGCAGGGGTGACAATTTCAGGGGCTACCACCCTTCATCTTCCTGCCCATTACCCCCCCCATCGCCGCCACCCGCCAGCTTGTCCCTGCTAAAAAGTTATCCCAGGTGGAGAGCCAGTTTTCTAATTTTGAAGAAATTCCCTGACACTTACTTATGAGCCAAAAGAGCGTTCCCATGTTTTGCTGGATTAGATATTATTACCTTGCTCTACCAAGGAACAAACTGAGGCCTGAAGAGGTCAAATGGGAGCCCAAGACCAACACATCAGGTGGCAGTGACAATCGGGAGCTGAATATGGCTCTGGGGCTCAAGGCCAGTGTGCCCGCTGTGCCCTGCCACCTTAGGCAACTACCAACTATTGGCAACACTCCGATCACCTGTTGTCATGCCCACAACGATCCGGACTGACCTGTCCGCCTCATCCTTTACCCTCCACACTGGCCTTTGTGAACTCTGCTCTGAACCGTCTGTTCTTTGCAGTCTTCCCATCCAATCTGTGTGGACCCCAGCCCGGGGTGTGTGTATGGTGCATGTGTGTGCTCACATTGAGGTGGGTGACACCCCGGTCAATCTGTCGCCGGTGGCGGTTGGAAGTGGTGGGAGGCGCGGCAGGTGGCAGGCTGCGGTAGGAGATGGTGCCCGTGTGCCAGTTGGTCCAATAGACACGGCCGGCCTTGACGTGGACGTCCATGGCATCGATGCGGACACTCTCATCACCCTGGAAAGCCTGCTCGTAAGCCGAATGGGGGTGACTGGGGAACAGGCTGCGGATCTCATTGTCGTCGGCGATGTAGAGGACCTGATATTCAGAGCCTGGGCGGGCAAGAGGCCAGGTGTTGGGTGCGGGAAACAGTAGAGACAGGAGGCCAGGCCAGGGGGTGCTGGACCTGCTGCTGCTGGAATGTGCTCCCTCCTCTCCTTCCCTGAGCTAATCTGGTATGACCTGCCACTCCAGAAAACCTTCTGGGCCTCTCCAGCCCTGGAGACTTCTGCCTCTCCACGGTCTCGGGGTGGGCATCCCCACGCTCTGCCCGATGATGTCAGATGCGTGATTGTGGGGCTGTCTGTACCCAGGCAGGCGCAGGTGTGAGCCAAAGGACACGGAGGAGTAGAGCTTCCGTGTTCTCACTGCCTCCCAAGAAGGTAAATATATGAGATGATGGCTGTGTTAACTCAATGAATGGAAATCTTTCACAAGGTGTACCTGTGTCAAACCATCACCTGTACACATTAAATATCTGACAGTGTTGTCAGTTACAACGAGCTAAAGCTGAAAACGAAAAGCAAATGGGGCATAGGTGATTTTGTGGTGATGCCTGTCAGTGCGCTCTGCTGGCCAGCGCGGCGAGAGGAGGCACGGATGGGATTTAGGCGTGCTGCCCGCACCGCAGGTTTCCTCCGATGAGCCAACCCCAGATCAGCAGCCCCTGTGCCGTGGCCTGCCTGTGGGTCTGGGGTTCCCTGCTCTGGTGCAGTGCGCAGTGCGGAAGGGAAGCATCCTTCCAGCACATCAGCGCTCGCATTGCGTAGCCCCGTAGCCCCGCCCACTCCTGCTTTCTGCGGGCCACGGCCGGTGGCGGTACCTTCGGCTTTGCAGGTGTTGTGGGTCTTCATGAAGTTGCGCGCGCAGCTGCAGAGGTGGCCACCCTTGGTGTTGTTGCAGAGCTGCGAGCAGGTGCCAAAGCGCAGGCACTCGTTGATGTCTGGGGATTACACGGGGGTGGGGGGTGGTGGGTGTGCGGTCACAGAGAGTCTGCGTGTCTGCCCGCCCCTTCCGAGTCCCGCCTTCCTACCCTGGCAACCGGGCTGGCCTGGCACCGTGTGGAAGCCCGAACGGCAGGCGCAGTAGGCGGCTTTCTCCGTGCGCACGCAGCGGGCCTCATCCCCGCAGATGCTGGCGTTTGTGGCGCAGCTGGTCAGCTTGGGGTCTGCGGGGGACAGAGCGGGTCCCCTGCCCTGAGCCACCCTGCTCTGGGGCGGTGGTTCTCTGCCCCGCGGCGCCCCCCTCCCCCAGCCCCAGCCCGGCGCAGGGCTTACCGATGCTGCAGTCCTCCTCATCAGAGCCGTCCCCGCAGTCGTCCAGCATGTTACAGCGCAGCGAGGAGGAGAGGCAGCGCTGGTTCCGGCACAGAAACTCCTTCTTGTCTTTGCAGTGGGCAGTCTGGGCCGTGGGGGGCTCTGGGGAAGGCCGGGGCTTCACATCTGGCTATTGGCTACCCCATGGCCTCCTCCCCTAGGGACGCCCTGTGGCTGTCAACCTTCAGGGGATGCTGGCTAAACATTAAGAGTCCCAGTCTCCACCACAAGACCTAAGTGCCAGGAAGCCTCCGGAGCTTTCCCAGGGGCTTCTCTCTCCCCAAAAAAGGCCCCAGGCTCCCAGCAGTGGATACTCCCCCTCCCCAGGCACAGTTCACACTTGGCCCAACCCCCACCCCCTGTGCAGCGCCCAAATTATGGCGCATCTCCCCATCTCCTCTGTGCCCGCCCAGGCGCCAGGATCCCTTCACTGGCTCCCTGCTCACCACAGTCCTCCTCGTCGGTCCCATCCCCACAGTTGTCAGTGCCGTCGCACTGGCGCCCGATCCACAAGCAGACACGGTCGTTCTTGCACCGGAAGGGCCGGTTAGGAGGGCACACAAACCGGGCTGCAGCAGGGGGAGCAGAGGGAGCCAGAATCAGCCTGGGGGGCGGGCCTGGAGCCCTGGAAGCCAGTGAGAGTTCGGGGCCCCTGCTCCGGCCCCGCCCCTAGGGCTTACCGCACTCCTCAGGGTTTTCGTCAGAATTGTCCCCGCAATCGTCCTCGCCATCGCACTTCCACGCCAGCGGCTTGCACAGAGTATTGTTGCACTGGAACTCGTCCAGGGGGCAGGTCCTCACTGGGCACCGGTGGCCCGTTGAAGAGCCAAGAATGAGCCCTGAGCCCCAGGCTAAAGATCTTGCCCCCACCCTTCCCTCCACAGGTGAAGGCCTAGAGGGATCACCAGGCAAGCAGTGGTCCGGCCAGAATGAACCCAGGCCTCCTAATTTCATACTAGCCAGGCAGTTGAGCAGAACTGCCTCCTCTGGTTATTTAGGGGAGAAGACCCTTTTTGGGGAAGCATGTACAGGTCCAGAGGGCCCTCTTTCTCTGGTGGTTGTGGCAGGGCATGGGGGCCTAGCCTAGTTCAAGGGTAGGCATGAAGGAGGAGCACTGGGCTAGGAGTCAGGAGACCTAGGTTCTGGCCCACCAGAGCAGAGCCAGAGTGTCTTTCCTCGCTATCTGGGTGGGGTGGGCGATCTTTCCTCCAAGGCTCAGACTTCTCTTCCCCAAATTTCACTAGATGGCCTTGGGCCACTGAGCCTAGGCAGGTCTGCCAGGGGCAGGCGCTGCTTCCTAGTCCCAGGAAAGGGAAAGGAGGGTGAGCGGCTATTGCCTGTGGAAACCAGTGGTGTGGAGCCTGGATGGACACAAGTTACTGGGCCTCATGGGGCGGGGTGGAGGTGGGGCTCACCGCCAGTGCCACAGGCTTCCTCGTCACTGCCGTCCATGCAGTCGGCGTCTGCATCGCAGCGCCAGCGCAGGGGGATGCAGTGGCCGCTCTTGCACTGGAATTGGTCCATGTCACAGCGGGGAGTGCAGTCTTTCTGTGGGCACAGGGGCAGGCATTCTGGTCAGAGCTGGGCACCTCTGCAGCCCTGCCCAGATCCTTCCCAGGCCATCCTTCCCTCCGCCTGGTCTCCCTGCCCACCTCGTCGGAGCCATCGGCACAGTCGTGGTCCCCATCGCACTTCCAGCGCCCAGCAATGCAGCGGCCGTTGGCACAGGAGAACTCGCTCTCAGAGCAGGGCCGCGGGGCTGGGGAAGGACGAGAGATAGGCCCCAGGAGGGTGGGCACAGGGACGCATACCACCCATCCCTGAGTCCCTGAGAACCACAGGTGACTGGCATAATGACCAAGATGCTCAGCCAATCCTGAGCAAGCCAACTGGCTGCCCTCATGGGATCAGCTGGGCCCAGCGGGGGCTCACACTTACCCCTCTGGGGCAGACACACACGAGAGAGGGCACAGGTCCCTGGCTCTGCCCTTGGGACAGATTGTGTGCGGGGATCGAGGGGAACAGGAGAGGGACAAGACCACTAAGACAAGCACCAGGGTTTAGGGAGAGGCCAGTAAAGGATGATGGGCTGAGGCACAGCACAGGGACGGGTGGGCTCTGGGGCAGTGGCAGGGGGTGCGGTGGGAGCACGGGCACATCAGAGACACCTACCTCTGCAACCCCGAGAGGACAGTGTGAAAATGGAGAGAAACATGAGATGAGGTGAAATGGCACAAACTCAAATACACGACATGGAGCGGGGTGGGGGGGTGAGCAGGGAGGGGGCGCCTGACCCCCAGCCCTGGGAGGTGACCACCTGCCCCACTGCCACTGGTGAGGGCAGAGGTGCTGAGAGAGGAGGGGCCCCAGGTCTCTGGAGGCTGGGGGCCTGCAGGGCAGGGCCAGGGGGTGGGGACATACTGCAGCTTTCTTCGTCTGAGTTGTCCCCACAGTCATTGTCATAATCGCATTGCCAGCGGCCTGGCACGCAACGGTTGTTCTTGCAGCGGAACTGGTAGGGCTCACACGTCCGCTCGTCTAGGGGAAGCAAGATTGGGGGGCAAATGTCAGGGCCGTCAGGGACGGAGTGGGGGCAGGCATGAGGGTTTGGGACAAGCATGAGCAGGATGGCCAGAAGTGGGAGTGAAGGCAGCAAGGGAGAGGCCACGCAGCAGCATTCTCGTTGAGATACAAGGAGGTCACGAGGCGGGAGGGGCGTGAGCAGGAGGAGCTGCCCTGGGGTGGGGGCGAAAAGGGCCCCCTGTGTGGGGTAGGCAGGGAAGATTCCAGAGGTGTGTGCCGCTGAGGTGCTGTTGGGGGTGGGGACGGGGAATCAGACCGCAGGTGGTGGGCACAGGCGGTGGGCACAGGAGGCCGGGCTAATGGGTGGCCTGAGTTTTGCCTGAGTTTTGGGAAGCCTTCCCCGGAGAGTGGGGTCCGGGGACACTCACCACACTCTTCCTTGGGTTCGTCGGAGCCGTCCCCACAGTCATCCTCTCCATCACACTTCCAGCGCGCTGGGATACAGCGGCCTGAGTCCTTGCAGCGGAACTCATCCACGCCGCAGGTCATCTGGGCTGCAAAGGGTGGCGGTGGTGAGGGCAAGTCTCCTTGCAGGAGCTTGTGAGGGTAGTGTGTATGTGGGAGCAGCAGACGCTGTGGAGGGCAGATGGGTTCCGGGGCGCCAGGCCACTCACTGCAGTTGGCGGGCTCATCACTGCCATCCACACAGTCGTTGTCTCGGTCACAGACCCAGACTCGGGGGATACAGCGCTTGGTGATGGAGCACTGGAACTGGTTGGGGGCACAGGTCACTTCGGCTGTGGAATGGGGGAGAGAGTGAGGACCTGCCCGTCCCACCCACACCGCAGCTTGAGATCACCACCTTCTCCCTCTTCCAAGCTCTGGTCCTACTCCTGCCAGCGGTTTCTTAGAAGGGGACCATTTGGCTCCAGTTTTGGGCTTTTTGTCTGCACACCTCTGGGCGGATCCTGACTGTTTAGGAGAAAGCCAAACCACACCCCGTATAACTCATGCTCCTTGTCTATTGACATTCCTGGGGAGGGGCACGTCCCTATTCCAAGTGGGTGCGCAGTGTTGGTGTGCCAGTCTGCTCACTAGCTCACTCCCCGCCCACAGCCTCGGGCACTCACGGCAGTCCCTCTCGTCCTCCCCGTCCCCACAGTTGTCTTGCCCATTGCAGCGGAAGATGCCGGGGATGCAACGGTTGGTGTTGGTGCACTTGAACTGGCTGGGCAAGCATACGTGGATGTCTGTGGGGGGGGTGGAGGTGAGGGTAACCAATGGATGGAGAGGATACAGGAGCGGGGAGGGGACACCCCACCCCCTCTGTGGGAGCGAGTGGGGCAGCTTCAGGGCCCCTGGAGCTGGGCTGAGCGCCCTTGCCCTTGCAATGCAGTGTGAAACCTCCAAATCCCAAGGAGGGAGAAGGGCGGGGAAGGAAGGCAGCCGGGGTCTGGGCAGCCCTTTACCGCAGTTGGCCTCGTCACTGTTGTCCTGGCAGTCGTTGTCCCCATCACAGATGAAGGCAGGGTTGGTGCAGATGCCAGTAGAGCACTGGAACTGTCCCGGGCGGCACTTGAACTCGGCTGCCGGAAGAGGAGCCTCAGAGTCACAAGGGCTGGGGCTGGGCACGGCCACTTGGAGCCTCAGGAGCAGGGCTGCCCCCACGCAGGACCCCCTTGCTGCCCCTGCTCTGGGCACTTACGACAGTCCGGAGGCTCATCTGAGTGGTCCCCACAGTCGTCTTCCGTGTCACACTTCCACCAGAAGGGGATGCACTTGTCGTTCTTGCACACAAACTGGAGGGCAGGTGGGGGCAAGAGGCGTTGGTGGGGGTCTGGGGAACTTGGGAGGTTTTCTTTCGAGGGGCTGGGATGTTTCAAAGAAGCGGGAGGGTCTATTTTGTGGGGGGCCTGAGCTGGAAGGATGGTGGGGATGTGAGGCGTGCAGGAAGGCCAGGTGATGGGGTATCTGCGGGGGGGGGCCAAGGAGGGGAGTACTGGTGAGGGAGGGCCAGGGTTAGGGTGTGGGGGTGTTTGTGTGAGGTGACAGGTATAAAAGTATTGCTGTGGGGAGACAAGAGGTAGGCAAGAAATGTGGGGGCGTTAGTGTGGAAAAACCAGATGCATGAGGACATTAGAGTGGGTGCTGGGGTCCAAGGAGGAGTGGGGCTACTGGTGTGGGGAGTTGGGGGAGCGAGACGTCAGTTAACGGAGGTCACGGGGAAGAGCCTCACCTGGCTTGCTGTGCAGTTGGACACACAGGTGCGTCCGTCGCTGCCCAGGTAGAAGTTGGTGGGACAGGCACACTTGTGGCCCCCGCTGGGGGACAGGAGGCACAGGTTGCTGCAGCCACCATTGTTGACTTTGCAGGGGTGATTGGGCACTGCCAGGAGAGAAAGTGGCTACAGCACCGCCGACTGCGCCCGGTGTATGGACCACACTCCCTGAGCCACGGGCCTCTGGCAGAGTGAGGCAGGTGCTCCCTGGGGCCCGCGCTTTCTTATGCTCCGAAGGCTGCCTCGCCTACTCTATCCTGGCGGACAGATCCAAATCCTACTCGCTTAGGAGGAGGCTGAAGCCAGAGAAGGGGGAGGACTCTTCTTGAGGTCCCAGGATCAGGCCAGCCCTGAAGTCTCGCACTCTGCCTCCCCTGGGCCTGCCTTCATCTACGGCCTGCCTGACGTTTGGGGTCCCATCTCGGTGGTCCATACCCTTAGGGGCTTGCAGCTGCAAGACTCCTGGGCAGCAGCTCCTAAGAGCCAGACCATAGCCCGTCTACAGCACCCCCTAATCTCCCAGTGTCTGGCAAGCACATCTCAGGCAATGCTGGAGAGTGGGCAGGCAGACACCTGTCCTGCTGGACCTGTCCTCCCACAGAGGCCCCTGGTGCCTTCGTCTGCTCCCAGCCCCCGGCTGCTCACCATCCGGCTGGCGCAAGGCGTGGAACACGTGCAGGTCCATGGGCCGGTGCAGGGTGCTGATGAGGAGCGTCTTGTTGGTGCCCGTGGTCTTGTGGGCTCGGTTGATGGACTTGGTCTCCCAATCGGTCCAATAGACGTAGTCCTCAAACAGGGTCAGTGCAAAGATGTGCGGGATGTCCTGGCTCAGCACTGCGGGCCGGGGAGGGAACAGGCAGTGGGTCAGCACCTTCCCTACCAGGCACCCTTAACCCCACAACAACCCCGTGAGGTGCCTGCGCGCCCGGCTTCCGGATGGTTATGTGGCTTCCCAAGGTCACACCGCTAATAAGTGGCAGACCTGGAACTCGAACTCAGGCCTCTGACAGCAGGTCTCTGCTCTGTAACATTATACGATTCCCTGTGCTGAAGTATCCCAACTCCAGACCTCCCAGCCCCGCCTTTCTTGGGGCCCCGAAATGTGCATAAGAGGGACCTCTCTCTCCTTCTCGAGGTAGCAGATGGTGGTTTCATGCCTGGGCCTGTCCAGGGACCGTAAGCTAGGGTGCCCTGGACCCTCACAGCCCCGGTAGGTGGACACCATGAGCTCTGACTTTGAATCCCACACTCTGGCCCCAGAGGCCTGAACGGCCGGAGCCTCATAACCCCTCCCCCCAAGCCCGCTGTGCGCTGGCAGGCCTCACTGACCAACATGGCGATTAGAGCCGTCCAGGCTGGCGAACTCAATGTAGTCCTCACGCGCATCCGCCCAGTAGATGCGCTCGGTCACATAGTCTAGTGTCAGGCCGTTGGGCCACGTGATCTTGGTGTCCACGATGACACTGCGGCCAGACCCATCCATGCCTATCCGGCCGATTAGTGAGTGGTCACCCCAGTCTGTCCAGTATAGGTACCTGGTGGGAGGGCCGGCAGTGAGCCCCATGAGATCCTGCAGCTGGTCCCACTGGGAGCCTGCAGGGAGGCTGGGCACACCTCTGGCTTTCAGGGGCTCCACCCTCCTCGCCCACATACCCATTCTGGACGTCCACCACCAGAGCCCGGGGCTCACGGAGGCCAGAGCTGACCAGCACTGTCCGGTAGGCCCCGTTGAGCTTGGACACCTCGATGGTGTCCCGGCCTTTGTCACACCAGTACAGGTTGCCGCCCACCCAGTCTACAGCCAGTCCATCAGGGTTGCTGAGGCCTGTCCGATGCAGCACCTGTCAGGGCACGGAAGGAAGAGCTCCGGTGACCTGGGGAGGGACCCTCAGTCTCTCTGGGGCTCAGCTTCCTGCAAGTGTGAAGTGAAGCAGAGCTCTGTCCCCCAGCTTGGCAGGGAGGACAATGGATGGAAAACCCCCAGCCCTGGGCCTCATGTCAGAGGAGGCTCTAGGACAAGGGTCTCCAGGTGAGAGAGACCACACCCCAAGCCCCACAGTGCCTGGGAGCATGCATTTAAGAGAGGTCAGTAGTAAGGGGTAAGCTACTGATGCCTAGAAGAAAGAGCAGGAGGAATCTCCTAGACCTCACTCTCTGAGCTTGGAGAGGGTGGGAAGCCAAGACAAGCAGAGCTGTGCAAAGACTCCGTGGGGAAAGGGGAGGCAGAAAGAATTCAGTGGGATGCATTGGATAAAGGGGAGATGGCCTTGAAACAGAGAGAGCCCTCTGGGGATGGACACCGGGACTAGATCTCTGTCCCCACCCCAGTCTGCTGAGGAGTGGGCTGCCCGGGCCTTACCTGCACATTACTCCCGTTAAGGTGCATTCTTCGGATCATGCTGCCCTGGGTCGTCACGTCTGTCCAGTAAATCATCTGTTCTCGGTAGTCGAAGTCCAAGGCGACGGCGTTGTTTAGGCCCTGGATGTGGGGGGTGGGGAAGAAGGAGGATGACAGAATCAGGACACAGGTGGCTGGAGGAGTCAGTGGGGTAGATGAGCATGGGAGAGGGAGGGGGCTATTTGGGGCCTGGGGAGATGGGCGGGACAAGGGGTGGGCACCTGTTTCAGCAGCGTGTAGTTGGAGCCATCCAGGTTGAGCCTGCGCAGGTAGTATCGGTTGGCAAAGATCAGGAAGGGCTCCTCATCTGGAGACAGAGCATCCCGGCTCAGCTGCCGGCCTGGGCACCCTCAGCAGCCCCCGTGCCCAGCTGTCCGAGCCATCCAACGCCCTCTCACCAGTCACGGCTTTGCAGCTGTGGGGGTCGCCCCCGCGGGGAGCGTAGCCCTCTATGCACAGACACTTGTAGCTGCCATGCGTGTTGATGCAGCGCTGACTGCAGGGGAACGTGGAGCTGCACTCGTCCACATCAGCACATGTGCGGCCATCGTCCTTCAGGCGGAAGCCAGGGCGGCAGCGGCACTGTGGGCACAAGGAGCTTCGGGCTGGGGCTGGGTGGAGGGGGTGCTGCGGCTCCCTCCACCCCGGGACGGCTGGCTTGGCGGGCAGGGGGGGGAGAGGGCGGCAGCAAGCAGTGCTGAACTGACCGGTGCCAGCAGTCTGGCTCTCACCCCACAGTGACCGACATCCACCCTGTTTCTGCGCCCAGAGGATGAGGCTCAGGCCTCATCTGGTGTGACCTGGAGCTTCGTTATCTGACAGAGCTGCTCATGCTTCTCTTCTGAGGCTTTCTTCACTTGGCTGTTCTCCCCTGCTTTAGCAGCTGCCCCTACAGTGAAAATGCCTCTCCCTTGAGCTGACCCCTCCCTTCTGGCGCTGGCTTGGCGTCTGCCTCCTTCTCCCAAGGCCCTTGCTGGCTCTACCTTCCAAGGAGAGGCAGAGCCCACCAAGTACAGGTTTCAGTTCTGCTCCCCAGGTCCCTAGTGCCTGGAACACTGCCTGGCCGACTGGAGCTGAACGAGTGTTTGGTGAACGCGAATGAACGAGCCAATGAATGAAGGAGGAGGGGGTGGAGAACGGAGCTCCTGCCAGCCTTGGGGGCGCGGAGCTCCCAGTCCGGGGCGGGGCTTGGAGCTCCGGCCAGCCTTGGGGGCGTGGAGCTCCCAGTCCGGGGCGGGGCACACCTTGAAGCCGATCTTGAGGTCCTCACAGTCCTGGCTGCAGCCACTGAGCTTGCGGCTCAGACACTCGTTGACGTGGCAGCCGCGCTCGTCGGAGCCGTCCCCGCAGTCGTCCTGGCCGTTGCAGAGCAGCGCCTCGGCAACACAGCGCCCACTGCTGCACAGGAACTGCGAGGAGGCGTTGCACTTGTGCTCTGCGGGGGTGGAGGGGTGGGTCAGCAGCGCGGGGCCATGGGAGGGGATCCCTGAGCCTGGGGAGGGGCCGGGCATCAGGCCTACCTGGGCTGCTGCAGTGAGGGTTCTTGGGGGCCTCGTCGCTCTGGTCGTGACAGTCGTTTTCACCGTCGCACACCCACTGGCGGGAGCTCAGACAGCGCCCGTTGGCGCAGCGGAACTCGTTGGGGCCGCAGGTCGGGTACTCTGAGGGCGGAGGGGCGGGGTGAGGGGGTGAGGCTGGGGGCTCCGGTTGGGCCCAGGTACAGGGAGCGCGGGGCACCCCTCACTCGTCCCGCGGGGCTCACCACACTCGGGGGACTCGTCGGAGCCGTCAGCGCAGTCCCGGTCGTGGTCGCACACGAAGTGCTTGGGGATGCACTGGCGATTCTGGCACATGAACTCTCGGTCATCGCAGGTGCTGTTGTACACTGTGGACGCAGACGGTCGCAGCCCCTCAGCCCCCGCCTGACCAGCTGCTGCCGGTCACTGGGACCTTCGTGTGGTCCGAGTGGGGAGATGAGTGGGGAGATGCACAGAGACACCCGTCTGGGCTGTAGATAGGGCTCTGCCACCAGCCATGTGGGCAACCCTGGCTGAAGTAGCTCCTCTCCCTGGCCTTAGTTTCCCCTTCTGTAGAGTGAGACTATGGCCACTTGCCAACCCCCCAACTCCTCACACGCCCCTGCCACTCACAGCAGCCAGCTGTGACACTCTCATCAGCACCATCAGCACAGTCCTTGTCACCGTCACAGAGCCAGCGCTCGGGGACACACACGTGGGTGCCAGGGCAGGAGAAGGAGGAGGGGCCACATGTCTTGCCTTCTGTTGGGGGAATAGGGAGCCACCAAGAGATTCAGGAGCACGCACAGCAGGTTGGGCATCATGCTGCCCCTCCTGTAGGAGGGAGTGTGGGGGAGGGCTGAGGGGTCTGCACCCCTCCCCCCCAGAGCCCCTGCGGGAGTTGACCATAGCCATCCCTCACCACAGTGAGCCGCCTCGTCTGAGCCGTCCCCGCAGTCGTCGCTGCCGTCACACAGCCACTGCTTAGAGATGCAGCGATGGTTCTGACACTCAAACTGGGCCTCCGAGCAGAACTTGTCTGGGGCAGATGGAAACCAAAGTGAGGTGGGGGAGGGGATGGCAACTCACTCTGTGGAGCAGGCAGGTGGGGGGCGGATGAGAGAGACTACAGGCATCCCTTTGTGGGGGAGTCAGCATGAACTAGAGAGATGCACCCCCAGGGGGGGACCCTGGGGCTCTTCTCCCAAGGGGATACTTCCTGGGAGGAAACAGAAAGGTGGGGTGTGGACTGGGACTCTGTGACCATGGTGGGCAGGCACTGGGGTCAGTCACTCACTACAGTGGGTCTCATCCTCGCCGTGTTCACAGTCGTCCTCCTTGTCACATGTCCAGCTCATGGGGATGCAGCGCCCACTGGGGCAGGCGAAGTAATTCAGGGGGCATCTGGGGCGTTTCACTCCTGGGGGTAGAGGGAAGCATGAGGGCACTGGCTCCCTGGGGGGCCCGCCGGCTGCTGCCAGCTGCACCCGCTGCACACCCGGCCCGCAGCGGGACCTGGGCAGTCGCGCTCGTCGCTGTAGTCCCCGCAGTCGTTGGCACCGTCACACACCCAGCTGGGGGCGTAGCAGAGGGAGGTCCGCTCACAGGGCTGGAAGCGCACACCTTTCACCCCCAGGCGGAAGTAGCTGCTGCAATCGGTGGCGCCTGGTGGGGACAGGGTTGCAGGTGACACTAGGTTCCCTCCACACTCCCTCCCCAGAGCTGCCCTTGGTGCTTTAGAAAGTCACATGGTATCCTTTGGGGGAGGAGATGCTGTCCACCCCTTCCACTCCCCCCCTACCTGCTCCCCCCCCTCCAACCCAGGCCTGGAAGGAGGGGGCAGGAGCAGACAGGATGTGCGGAGACTCAGGCCACTGTGCAAGGCCACCAAACCAGGACAGAGGGCGGGCAGAGAGGAGGAGCCAGCACTAGGTGGGAGGCGGGAAGCAGAAGGCCAGGGAGCAGGGCAGTGGGGAGACTAGGAGTCGCCAGGGAGGGGTGTCACTCACTGCAATTCATCTCATCAGAGGCATCCTCACAGTCCACAAACTGGTTGCAGCGGCTGGAGTTCCCAATGCAGGAGCCATCCCGGCAGCGGAATTCGCCGGTGCTGCAGGCCGTTTCTAGAACAGCATCCACCCCGAGCCCCTCAGGCTGGAGTCCTCCCCCTGCCCCTTTTGGACAACTCTGGGTCCAAAGCACCGGCCCAGGCCCTCCACAGAGCGCACTGCAGCAGAACTGGTGGGGCCTGGGGAGGTGGGGCAGGAACGGAAGCGGGGGTCCACGGGCTAGGCCCCCTGTCACACTCACTGTTGCAGGGGATCTCATCCGAGCCGTCCCCGCAGTCATCAGCCCCGTTGCACCACAGCATGTTGGACACACAGCGCCCGTTGTTGCACTGGCGGAAGGTCTTCTTGCAGCGGCGGGAGTCTGGGGATGGGAGGGGCCACCAGTCAGGGGCAGCTCCAGCAAGGGGCGGCCTCCCATGAGGCCAGACAACCTGCTCAGCCCTGCTCTTGGGCCTGGCCTAGCGTTGGCGGTGGTTCTGCCCTTGACGACCTCCCCAGACTCCTCAGACACAGAGTGGGTCAGGGAGCTTTTGCTCCCCTCACTTGCACGCCCAGTCCTGCTGGGGGCTGAGGCTAGGGACCCTGGAGGCCTGGGGAAAGGGAGGCGGGCTGGGGCACCAGGGCTGGAGGGGGCGCCTTACTACAGTAGGACGGCTTCTCGTCAGACTTGTCTTTGCAGTGGGAGACGCCATCGCAAGTGAGGCTGAAGTTGATGCATTCGCTGTTGGCACACTCGAACTCATCTTGTGCCCGGCAAGAGGAGTTCACAGCTGCAAGGGATGTGGGGGGAGCTGCATGAGGCAGGGCCCTGGGGTCTCAAATGCCTCTACCCCTCGGCTCCCTGACTTGGACCATCCTCACTTTCTTCTTGGTAAAAGGCTGCGGGGGGCTGGGCTGTTGGGCGTTTGGGAGGAGATGGTCCCCAGTGTGTGCCCGGGATCCCCTACCAGTGTCCCTCCTCTTCCATCCCCTCTCTCACCACGGCAGGTGAGGTCCTCTTGGAGGATGCGGCCCCCTCGGCAAGAGCAGTTGACATGGCCTTGGTGAGTGAGCAGACACAGGTCTTGGCAGCCCCCGTTGTTGACACGGCAAGGGGAGAGCTCGCCTGAAACAGGGACGGATGACCGTGGACTAGGAGCGCTCCCGGCTGTGCACACACAGGAGCCCACACCCACTCACACAGCTGGGGGAGCAGAAAAGGCGCTGTGGGAGGCCAGGGGGAGTGTTTGGGGTGGGCCTGGGGTGGAGGGCATGTGTGCTCTTAGGGGGATGATGTGGGCTTTGTTGTGTGCTTTGGGGAGATTCAAGTCTCACGAGCATCGGGGTGGGGCCCTGGAGTAAGTGTGAGAGGCCTGGGAAAGCTACAGGTCTGGCTGGGGGCCACTGGGCAAGGCAGGTGCACACGCATGCAGAGTGCAGGGTAGGCAGAGCCCGGGATGCATGTGATCAGGCTCTGGGGGCACGTGTGGTCCTGGGTGAGGGAAGGACTGGGGCATGTGCTGGGGTGTCCAGGGATTCAGGTGAGACCCGTCATGGGGTGGTATGAATGTGCGTACATGTGTGTGCACAGGTGTCTTGAGGGAGCTGGAGTAGAGGAGCGGTAGGTGTCTTGGAGTTTCTTGGGGGCGAAGGTGTGTACAAGTTTATGTCTGCACATGGAGGCTCTCGGAGAACAAGCCCAGGGTGTAGAGTGTGTGTGTGTGTGTACGTGCCGGCACCACGGGCAGGAGAGCAAAGCTGGTGGCAGCGGCCGCACTCACAGCTGTTGGTGTCATTGGCCACGGCGATGATGCCCATGGGCTGCTGGGGGATGTCCACGCGCAGCAGCTTCATGTCGCTGCCCACGTACTTGTTGGCCCGCTGCACAGCTCGCCGCACCCAGTCAGTCCAGAAGATGTGCTCCCCGTACACAGCCAGCCCGAAGGGGTGGACTGGCTCCGACTTCAGGATCACCTGTGGTGACAGCACTTGGCCTGTCATGGGTGGGCTCGGGCCTCTCGCCCCGGCTCCAACCCACTGCAGCTGGCCCCAGGGGCAAGGGGGCCCGGCCTTGGCCTCGATCCCCGGACACGGCCCAGAAAGGGAAGGACCCACGGAGGCATCTCGCCATTTCCTCCATGAACCAATGAGGAAGCCAAGCCTGGACAGGATGAGGGCCACATGAGGCCACACAGCTAAGTGGCCGTGTCAGTGTCTCATTCTCCCCTTAGATCTTCCTACTATGTGGCCTCCCTTTCTGCCTGGGCAGTCCCCTGACCCCAGCCCACCTTGAGAACCCTGTCTCCCCGTCTACCCCCCAAGACTCACATAGCGGTGAGAGCCATCATACTCGCAGCGCTCGATCTTGTCCAGAGTGGCGTCAGAGAAGTAGAGCTTCTCGGCTCGGTGGTCAATGGCCAGGCCGTTGGGGGTGCGGATGTCCTTCTCGATGAGAGTTAGGACATTGGCTCCCGACAGGGCTGCCCGCATGATGCTGGGGTGCTGCTCATTCCAGTTGGTCCAGAACATCAGGCTGGAGGAAGGGAGGGCCACAGGGGTCAGGAGTCAAAGCCAGGGAGTCTGCCACTGAGGGCCCAGGCAGGGGTCGGGGGTTGACCAGAACCCAGGGTCCGCCAGGGGGAGAACTGGACGCCAGCACCCAGGGTGGCCTCACAGCCACCAAAGCCAACATAGCCCCAGTGCCCAGGAAGGGCCTCTGTGTCGCTGCATGTGCACATGGGTTTCTCGGTGTCTCGGAAATGACCATCTGCGTTTACTGCGACAGTGGAGCCAAGTATGGCAGGCTCTGAGTTCCAGCCCGAACTCTGCCACTTACCAGTGAGGAACCTTAGCAAGTGACTTAACTTCTCTGTGCCTCAGTTTCCTTCTCTATGAGGTGCCACGTGACTATTTCCCATCAGGCTACTCTTAACTGCTTTTCGCAGGGCATCCGGGAAACCCTTGCAAGTGTCGCATGTATGCCAGTGCTAGGGACACACGGCTCCCACCCTCAAGAAATTCTTGAAAATCTCCCTCTCTACCACTTCAGGCTCTTGCATTGTGGTCGCAGCCCCAGCTCCACCCCTTACTAGCCCTGACCTTGAACCAGCCTCTCATCTCTGCACCTTGGCCTCCTCTTGGTAAAGGCTATGCTGAGCTCCCTTTGGGTGGGGGGTGAGGCTTCAGGTGGGTGTACGTCACCTCTGGGCTACTCAGTCACTACACTACGTGTGACAGCGTGACCCTCACACCACCTGCTCTGGATCTTGACCCCTGGATCCTCTGTCCCATAGATTCAGTGAAGCCTGGAGGGGGGCCGAGGAACCAGCACTCCCCCGACAAGCTGCACGCACCCTGGAGTTTTGAGAATCATCTAGCAGCGGAAGAGTCAGTTCTGCTTTCCCCCTCCCTCACAGCACCTGCCCCTGCCTCCCACCCCGAGGCTTCCACGGCATCTGCGCCCTGCTGCCTGGGACGCAGAACTGTCTTCTGCTGGTGGACTTATCTCCTCAAACCTCTCCAGGTCTCACTCTTTTTTTGAAAGTAATCTCTACACCCAATGTGGGGCTTGAATTCACAACCCCGAGATCAAGAGTCTCATGCTTTACTGACTGAACCAGCCAGGTGTCCCTGCCTCTCTCTTTTCAACACCCCCTCCTCCCAGTTTGAGATGTGGCCTCCTGCTGCTCTGCTCAGGTAGGAAAAGGACACCCCCTTCCACTTAGGGAGGTGCCGGCTGCTCCCAAGCCACCGGGACCTAAGGAGGCTGAGGCTCTGATTTTAAAGGCCCTCATCCTGGGGGAAGAGGGTAGGGGTTCTGGATGGCTCTTGGAATCAGGATGGGAGTTTGAATGGTGGCATGATGCCACTGGAAGTGTGCTGGCATTTCTCTGGCCTCGACAGGAGAAAATGGGTGTCCCAGGCACAGCTGCTAGAGTCAGTCTCCTGGCCTTGTTGGTCCCCAACCAGGGACTTCCATACCCTCAGGTAGGGCCCAGTTGAGTCTGCAGTAGGAAGTGGCTTTCCTCTTGCTGTAACCAACTGTCACATGTGGAAGAAGGACATGTCCCAAAACTAAGGATTCGGGGGTGGGGGGGAACCAGGAGGAGGGGCTTTCCTGAGGGCCAGCAGTAGGGTAGGCTCAGCAGGAAGTCCCTGTCCCCTTCATCTGGGTGCACATTGCCCCCCTACCCCACCCCCAAAGCACTGGCTCCTTCTGGCCAAGAGAGGGCCTCTCCCAGACAGTTTAACTTCTCAGCTCAGGGGCTGCCCCCGCTGCCACACGTCCCT
Source organism: Spilogale gracilis (assembly GCA_004023965.1). Lineage (NCBI taxonomy): Eukaryota > Metazoa > Chordata > Mammalia > Carnivora > Mephitidae > Spilogale > Spilogale gracilis. The sequence goes on from PITA01006797.1 coordinate 51,284, forward strand.
TGATACCCAGCTGGGTCAGGTCCTTGTTACACACTCATAAAGCTCCCTGAAGCCTCATGGCTGACGTCAAACAGGCCCGAGGTAAGAGCCAAGGCGCATCACTGGTTCTGAAAAGCCATTTGCTAAGTGAACGATGGAATCCCCTGGGCTTAGAGCAAAGGAACCTGGTGTGCAGCCATGCCATGAAGGAGCTTCCAGAAGCCACAGTGCTCCGTCAACTCTGGATTGGGAGTGGGAGGCAAGCAGGGGTGTCCAGCAGCAACCCCCCCCAATGGAGGTTCCAGGCCCATAAGGGACAGAGAGGTAAAGTTACCAAGGGTCACAGACGGAAGACAGGATCTTTGTCATGAGCCATGGATGTGCAGGCCAGGAAGAGGGTCCTTGCACTGGTCTGCAGGGCCAGGCAGG
>PITA01006797.1:51791-69109 GCA_004023965.1 Spilogale gracilis
GGGGAACAGGACACGACTGGCCCAGCAGGAGAGCAGTGCAGGCGGAGACCAGGGGTGTGGTCCACCCCTGGGGGTATTTCCTCCCAAGTTCTCCTGATTCATGCTCTGGCCTCCCCTGCAACCTGAGCCCAGCCTCCTAGGCCATCCTCAGGCCCGCCCTGCCCATGGGAACCCCTGGACTGGGCATGGAGGAGGCCCCTCACAGTCCTTCCCTGCCTAGAGCACTCCCTCCTCTGGCTGTTGCTCAAAGCATTGCCCTGTGTCCAGGCTGCCCTTCCCTGGCCTTTCCACGTCTAGGCCCAGTGCCTAAAGCATGGCCTCCGTGATGCCTCTCAGTCATTACATACAGTCTTGTCCTGGTCTCAGAGCTTCCCCTCTGTGATTTTTCTCCTTCGGGCGAGGTGGTTTGAACGGGCCCAAATGAAGGCTTCCATACAGCAAGTATTCAGTGAACAATCTTTGCCTGAAAGCTTGGCATGCCAGAAACACAGAAGCCCTCCTACAGACCTTGACCATGGCTCTCTGATGAATGAATGGATTCATCACTGAGCCAAAACTGTCCTTCAGAGTCCCCCTGATCCTCCCCTTGGTTCAGGTACCTGAAATATTATTGTCATATTACAGATGAGGAAACCAAAGCTCAAACAGTTGCTACAGCTAGCCCAAGATCACAAAGCAAAGAAGCCGCTGATGATCTCGCAGGAAAGCCAACCTGTCCTGCTGCCGCGCCCCTCCCCTCCCAGGGCTGCCTGGGGCAGTTTCTGCATCCTGTGGCCTATCCCTCCCTGTGGCCCGGCACCCAGCAGCTCACTTCTGGCATTCATCCAGCACAAAGGCCCGTGGGTGGTCGTCTCCAGACATGGTAATGACCGTCTCACGCTCGAAGGCCCCTGGGCGGGTCTGGTCGACTGTGTGGCGGGTGATGGTGGATGTTGTGTAACTTGTCCAGTAGAGGGTGTCCCAGCCACGGTGATAGGCCAGGCCTTCCACGGAGCCCACATCTGCGAGGGGAGGGGCAGTCAAGGGTAGGGATGGGGCCAGAGAGCAGGGCCGAAGCGGGTGGCCCAGAGCACCCCTCCTCTGGCATATGTGGGGCTGTGAGGGGATGTGTGGGAGCTGGCTTGCACGTGGAAGCACAGCCCTCGGCACCCCCATCTCCTCCCGTCGTTCCCTATTTTCTGTGCAGACGATCCATGGTCCATCTCCCTGACCCTTCTTCCTGTCTTCCCCACAGCCGGGTAGAAATGGCTTTATGGATTTTGGTAAATCACATCCGATTTGGGCTGTCCTGGGAGCTTCCTACTGAACAAGACCTGAACTGGATTGTTCGTAAACATCCTAAATTCCACTTAAAGAATCAAGTGCACAGGGGCGCCTGGGTGGCTCAGCTCATTGAGCGACTGCCTTTGGCTCAGGTCATGATCCTGGAGACCCGGGATTGAGTCCCACATCAGGCTCCCTGCTCGGCGGGAAGCCTGCTTCTCCCTCTCTCACTCCCCCTGCTTGTGTTCCCTCTCTGGCTGTGTTTCTCTCTGTCAAATAAATAAAATCTTAAAAAAAAAAAAATCAAGTGCACAATGAGTAGTGGAACCATAGCTGAAGAGAAAAAGACCCGGGTTTTCATGGCTTCTAGCTGTATGATGCCCTGCTTGCTAGCTGCATTATTAGAAGTATTGTAGCTTGCTTAAACAGTGGCCCGCAGGGAAGGGACAGTTCCTGCCAGGCTCTCCTGATTGAGCTATGATTGCAAGGTATCTAGCTTAGCTTTGAACACATTTTTAGACAAGTGTGTTCTGCGTGGAGCAGAATATGTCCAAAGGGAGTTCAAGGACAGATGTATGTTTACCACCACTGGATACCAGCATCTAGTTCAGCGTCGGGCAGGTCTTTGTGGACAGGATGAAAGAAGGAATGGGCAAAGGAGTGAGTCAAAAGGACGAGGGGTTATCCAGCTCAGAGAAGAGAAAACTGTAGCAGAAAGAAACAGTGCTTTGCAAAGAGCCTAACGGCTGTTCTAGGCTGCTCTCTCTAGCCCCCAGGACTCGCCCAACGGCTGTTCTAAGCTACTCTCTAGCCCCCAGGACCATCTGCGGAGCATGCACACAGGTCCTGTGCTGCGCTAAAGCTATTACACCTGCGCTTCAGGTGACCCTGCCTCTCTGTGCACGGGAGACACCTGACGCTTGGACAAGCAGAAGAAACTTGCCCAAGTGCCTGAAATCCCGTGACTGGGGTTGAACCAGCCTCTCTCTGCTGCCTGGGCTGCAAACTAGGGCCAGAGAGGGAAAGGAGAGAGGAGCCGACTCTGACTCCAAATGAGGAGAAACTTTCCAGTAACTATAACAGGTGTAGTGTGCTTCACTGGCGAATTGTCAGGGGTGTGGTCACAGCTGGGATTCAGACCTGGGGTGCAGGGTGGGGGGGCTGGCTGGCGGGGGAAGATTGGGGTGTGGGCTCACTCTCCACGATGGTGGTCCTCCCTGAGCCGTCATCATTGATCTGCTGGATGTTCCCGAAGTGGATGTCGCTAAAGAAGATGCGATTGGGGGTGCCAGGGGAGGTGCCTGCTCGGTAGTCGAAGGCCAGCGCGATGACGTTCTTCATGTGCTCAGGATCCTCGAAGGGCTGCACGGGCGCGTTGAGGTTGCGCTCGTCAGACAGGTGGATGCTCTTGAGGATGGTGCGCTCGGAGTAGAGCAGGTACCCGGCGTACTCGCGGCACGACGCCCCGTCTTCAGCCAGCATGCCATGGGCGCAGGCACAGGCCCGCTGCCCACCTCCCCGGTACAGGCACAGCTGCTGGCACCCACCATTAGCCACTGCACACACGTTGGTACCTGGTGGCAGGGAGGGGAGAGGGGAAGGAGGTGGTTGCAGGGGCGGACTTGGACATCTTTGCCACGACGGGGACCCTGGCTGGGCCACTACTCTGCCTCAGCCAGACAAGCCTCCAGGCCTGTGCACACAGCATGCGGATCGGTCCCAGAGCTCCCCAGCCTCTCCTTCCCTCTCTCAGCTCTCTCGGAGCCGCTGGAACGTGTCCCTGTGGGTCCAGCTTCTCTCCCAGCCCCTCTCACTCTGGGGGAGTCACACCCAGGCCAGGAGCCGTGTGCCTCTCCTGCCTGGCCCAGGGCCCCAGCCTCACCTTTCTGCCGGTCCCGATTGAAGACTTTGATGTCTTTGAGCTGGACGCCAATGCCCATTCTCAGGGGCACGGAGTCCGTAGCATTGTCCTTGCTCCCACGTTTGATGGAGCCATTAGCATGAGTCCTGGAGGAAGGGCAGGGCTCAGCGGTGAGCAGGTGTTGACAGAGGCCAGGAGAGCAGGAAGAGATGTGAGGGGCGGGGGGGAGACCAGGGCAGAAGCCCTCACCTGTCACTCCAATAGATGAAATCCTCAAACACGGACACGGAGAACATGTCCATGTTGTTGCTGGAGAGAACCACCTCCCGGTTTTCGCCCGTCTCCAGATCAATGCGCTCAATCTTGTCTGTCCGGGCATCGCACCAGTAGAGCTTCCCGTCCTACAGGCCAGAGGAGCCCACCTCACCTACAGCGCCCAGAGCTCCCCACCTGCCCCGGGGTCCTGGAGCACAGGGTGGGTCCCACTCACTCCTGCCTCCCGTCTTTCTCTTTCTTCCTCCATATCCTCCCCGCTCTTTGACATGATCTGACAAGCTCTAGGCATGCCTGCAGTCCTCAGTCAGAGTGACAACCCCTACTGTCTCTGGGGTGGCAGGAGCTGCACTCGGGGCTGGGAGCTGGGCCAGAGGACCCCATGACTACCCTGCGCCCATATCTTCCCCCACAGATGGGGTCTCATCACAGGGAGAGTCAACAGGGTGGAAAGCAGCAGGGTAAGGGGAGCCTGCCCCCAGAGCATGGGGTCTGGATAACCCATGGGCTCCAGGGCCAAGCCTGCACCCAAACCTGATAGTCCACTGAGATGCCATTGGGCCAGCTGATGCTGACATTGACCAGCACGACTCGCTCAGTGCCATCTAGCCGAGACCGCTCAATACGTGGGTACTGGCCCCATTCAGTCCAGAACAGATAGCTGTGGGGTGGAGGAGGGAGAAGTTGGGGGTCAGTCCCCAGACCATAGAGGAAAGAGGGTCTCGTCAGTGTGGGCTGTGGAGAGTGACCAGGCCAGGCCCAAGCCAGGGTTGGGACCAGGACAGCCTGTCCAGCTTCTCACCCCTTCTCTGGGTGGACAGTGATGGCCCGGGGCTTATCCAGACCCTGGGAGATGACCACGTAGCGGAAAGAGCCATTGAGCCGGGCGACCTCGATGACATCGAAGCCCTGGTCCGTCCAGTAGATGTTGCCTGAGGAGGGAGTGGGTGGAGAGTGGGGGGATGGGGTGGGAATGCATGTACCCGGTCCCTTTGCAGCCTCTAGATCCCTGCTGCTCCCCCATCTGTTCCAGCCTATTCCTTGTCCTCAGACTGCTCCTGAGACTCTACCTCCCCCCCGCTGGTCCTCCGCCTTACCTGGAGGCCCCCAGCCCACCCAGGACCCTCTCATGGCTCACCTGCGATCCAGTCCACAGCGATGCCCTCCACGCGGCCAATGCCATTGGTCACCACATCCTCACGCCATGTCTGGTCTCGTTTAGCCCGGCTGATGGTGCTTAGGCCCATGTCCACCCAGTAAATGGTGTCGTTTTCTGCAGGTAGAGGAGCCAACATTGGGATGTCCCACAAGGCAGGGGAAAGGCTGGGGGCTGATCAGAATCAAATGGCAGTCAACATGGAGGTGAGTGCTGGGTGGGGGGCAGGGGGCTTGGAAGGGAAGAGAGAGAAGGGTGGGGGTTGCTGTGTTGTCTCCCCTTCCAGCTGTGGCCAGACAGCCTCTCACTGGGCTCCCAGAGCACACCACCCCAAAGGTAATGGCCTACTCCCTCCTGCCACCAAATCACTCACCAGCATGGAAGTCAATGCCGACGGCCAGGGACGTCCCTGACACTGGGACCAGGGCATCTGACTTGTCATTGGGATCCAGGGGGATTCCCCGGATTCCCTCATGCACGGAGTACAGGAGGAAGGAACCCACACCTGAAACACAGGGACACTCAGGCCCGGACCTCATTGACACCTCTTTAAGCCCGGGACCTGTCACTCCCAAACCTATTGTTCTCTGCTTCTTTTTGGTTATCTTCTCCCAGCCATCACTCCTCCCATTCAACACTGATACACACACCTTAGCCTGAGGCCTGCAGCTTGGGCTGGGAGGTCACTTGGAGGATGGGGTGGGGGAGTAGGAAAGGAGCACCGCTCTGGGGAAGTTCCTGCAAAACTGCTAGTGCCCACTAGATGGCAGAAGAGACCGGGCTTCTCTCCCCCAAAGGGGGCCCTTTTAATCTGGCTTCACTCAGTACAACCCAGCAACCCCAAAAGCTGTTAGGGAGAACCTGGGGAGGTTCAAGACAAGACAATAGAAAGAGGGGCACCAGGGTCCTGGGATGGAGCCCCACATAGGGCTTCTGCTTGGTGGAAGCCTGATCCCCACCCCCCCATGTGTTCCCTCTCTCACTGTCTCTGTCAAATAAATAAATAAAATCAGACAATGGAATGAGATGACTCCTCGATGAGGACTTCCACCTTAGGTCCCTCTTTGTCCTCAGTCTGGCCTGTGGCGCCTACACCCTCTCTCAAATCCCTAAAACTCCACATCCCCGCTGAGCAGGGAGCCCAATGCAGGGCTGGATCCCAGGACCCCAGGGCCATGACCTGAGCTGACGGCAGATGCTTAACTGACTGAGCCACCCAGGCACCTCCCTGTTTTCCCATTTCTTATGAGGCGTCACTATCAACATAAGCCAGAATCCTCCACTGCCTTTATCCTTTGACACAGTGTGTCCCCAGATGAATCCCCCAGGATGCTCTGGTTTCTCAGGCTCCGTGAAAAAAAGGACTCGTGGTCAAAAGAGTTTGGGGCAATCCCTTCTCTTGAGAAAAATTCTCAGTGCAGATAGGCCTATTCAGGACTCTGAGAAGTTCTGCAGCAAAAAGCACTTAAACTTTGTTCAACCCAGTGCTTCTTTCTGTAACATCTACCCACATCAAAGAGGGAGGTTCCCAGAACGCACTTTGGGAAGTGCTGTCCTGGGGCAAATTCATAAATCAGTCAGCAAGTTCTTGTGAAATGTCTGAGTCTCACCCCTTCTCTTCAACCCAGCTGCTAAGCCCATCTCTTAACACGGGGCTCACGCTAATAGCCTCCTAACTGGTCTAACTGCCTCGGTTTCGTTTCTCCCTCCCCCACTGGCCGGCTCTCAGCCGCCAGGTTAATGGGCCCCAAACACCACCTTCCAAGCCTCCTTGCTGAGAACCTACAGGAGGCCCGCCCTTCCCCACAGCCAGATCACCTATGATTCCCCCCACACTCTGCCCGCCCCTTGGGCTTGGTGCCTTGGGGGTTCTTGCACATTTCCTCCTCTTGCTCTGGACCCCGTGCCTCACTTGTCCTTTCTCCTTTGATGCACACACTCAAATGCTGCTTGTCCTGTAGAACCCTGCTCACAGCACACCTCTTCCATGAAGCCAGCCCTGGCACTGCCTGCTGACATCTATTTCTCCCAAACCCTCCTACGGGCCCCAGAGAGCTCACCATTCTGTTTCCCCTCCGGGTTAGGCCCCTCTCTGGTTAAGACCGCAGCACGGGGACAGGACAGGGACTTCTGCCCCCCAGCTTCCCCAGCAGCATCCAGCACAGTGGGGGTTTACCAAGCATCTAACCCAGGAGGCACCTAATAATACGCAATCAACGCAGTCCTGTCCCCAGTGTGTGTGGGGAGGCGCGGGAGGGTGGGAGCGGTCAGGGGCAGCGCAGGACACGGACCCTCGCAGGCCTGCTGGCCGCTCCGGAGGCTGTAGCCGGCAGTGCACATGCAGGAGCGGGTGGACTCGGACGTGGGCAGGCAGAGCTGAGAGCAGTCACCGTTGTTGACGCTGCAGGGGTTGGTGCCTGCGTGATCTGGGGTGGGTGGGAGGCACAGAGAAAGAAAGGGTTGAGGTGGCCCTCCTGGGGACCTCAGGGTCAGGCTTGCACTGCCCAGGTACAGGATGGGCACTGCCTTCACCCTGGACCTTGGGAGGTCACCACCTGTCCCACACCCGGGTCTTTCATTCTCCAAGGCTCCGGCTCTTATGACCAGAGTGGCTGTCAGCAGGTATGGTACCTTTGTGAGAGCGAGAAAGAGGAGCCCCTTTGGGTGCTGAGCGGAGCCTAGCCCACGCTCACTCCCATTCACCGCCTTGCCTGGGGGGCCCCTCTGCAGCCCAGCCCCCGGCCTCACCCAGCTGGACGCTCTCATCGTACACCTTCATGTGCATCACCAGGGTGGTGCTGTTCCGCAGGACCACGGGCTCTGAGCCGTCCGCCTTGTTGCACGTGCCCATCTTCTCCGACACCTGATCCGCCCACCACAGCTTGTCCCCTGGGGAGGCAGGAGGGGATGAGACCCCGGGGAGAACCCTGCCCCTAGGCCAGGCCAGCCCCGGCCACTCCGCTCCCGTCCCTGCCCCACCCAGCAGCCCTCACCCATGATGGCCAGGGCCGTGGCCTTGCCCAGCTGGTTCCGCATGGCGTCGATGACCTCCAGCCCACTCCCGTCCAGGTTGCAGCGGCTGATGGTGTGGTTGCCAGAGCTGACCCAGTAGAGTTTGCTTTCAGGAAAGTCGATAGCCAGGCCTAGAAGAGGTGGGTGTCACTGCCAGGGAGCCTGGCCCCGGGCGGGGCGCGGGGGACGGGTGGTCTTGGAGGAGGATGGTGAGGACACGCACTAAGCTAGGAGTTCGCGAGACAGAGGGGCAATGGACGGACCCTGAGGATCTCCTGACTGAGGAATCAGGGAGAGCTGTAGTGCATGTAAGGCAAGCTCGTACCCACAGGGCCCTTCTGGCCACTGAAGAGCAGGGTACGGTTGCTGCCGTCCATGTTGGCCATGCTGATGTTATCCCCGTCGGTCCAGTAGAGCTTCCTGGGAGGGTGCGAGAAGGTGAAGTCAGACCCCTCTGTTCCCACCCCACAGCCCACGCTCCCCAACCCTGGGCCCTGGACGGACCCACGCAGTGGGTGGACCACCAGGCCATGAGGCTGCTCCAGGCCCTGAACCACCGCGTTCTTGAAGGAGCCGTCCAGCCGGGCCACATTGATCTGCTTCTTGTTAGTGTCATAGCTTGTCCAGAACAGGTTTCGGGACACCCAGTCCACAGCCAGACCGTGGGCATTTGGCAAGTCTGGGGGGCACAACAGGGAGTTGGAGGTTGGCTCTTGCGGGGCATAGGTCAGGAGGCTGATGGAACTGGGGGACTGGCCTGGTTTGGGTGGGGGAGATGGGGATCAGGAATGCAGGGTTGGAGCACTGAGAAGGAGGAAGATTTGGAAAAGGAGTATCAGGACCCAGGAGATCAGGGATGGGAGGAAGGGCCAGATGGGGGACGCCACGCCCAATGCAGGGGTCCAGGGCCCCAGGCAGAACCTGCAGAGACGACGGTCTCAACGCCCGTGCCATTGATGAAGGCCCGTTTGATGGCCTGTGTCCTCACATCAGACCAGTAGACGCGCTGCTCGCGGGCATCATAGTCCAGCACGGTGACGTTGTCGATATCGGGCACCGTGAAGGAGATGATGTAGTTGTAGTAGGGGGCATCCAGGTCCACCCCCCGGATCTCCATCTGACGTGCGTACAGCAAGAACTTCTTAAACTCTGCAGGGTATGGGGCAGGTTACTGAGGGCAGCCCCCTCCCTTCACACTTCCCATCCTCCCACATGACGGTCCCTCCTTCTTCTGGTTCCTTCTATTCGCTGCTGGCAGTTGGCTATCAGGAAGTGCCCCCATCACCTCCCTGCCTGAGCTCCTGCATCTTCTTCTAGTGGCTGTCTCTGGAGCCCCTCCCAACTGCGACAGCCAGCCTTCACTTATAGCCCTGAACCTGGGCGCCCGACACCTTCCCTTTGGGCTTCAGTTTACCAGTGGCTCTTGAGGGAGGGGCCTCCTACCATAGCAGGTGGTGTTGTCCTTGTGGAGCTTCATGAGGTGGGGGCAGGCGCAAGAGACGGTCCGGTTGTAGTTGATGAGACACAGGTGGGAGCAGGGGCCCCTGCCCCCATTAGCCTCACAAGGATTGGGAGCTGGGGGAGGGGGAGAGAAGTGAGGGCATCCTGTGACCTGCTGGCCCCTACCTGGCCTTCCTCACCGGGAGCACCCCCTCTTTACCCAGTTTCCTTCTCCCCTCAGCATCGCCCGCGGCCAGAGCCTCCTCTGTCAGTGGGCTGGCCCGTCCCTGCCATTTCGGCACAGCCCCTCCTGCAGCAACCCCCCCTCCCTGAGGACTTCAGCAGAGGCTGCTGGCCCCTCTCGGCCCTTACCCACGGGCTGCCGGGAGGGGTGGTACACCTGCAGATCAAAGGGCTGGGTGTTGGTCCTCTGCACCACAGTGACATTGTGGCCGGTCCACTTGTTGGCCTTGGCCAGTGTGTTGGTCCGCCAGTCCGTCCAGTACACCTCCCCCCCGTACAGCGTCACTGCAAACGGGTGCGACAGGAACTCGTGTCCCCGAAGCACCTCCATGTGGCCGGAGCCGTCGTAACGGGCTGAGTAAATGGCATCTGACCTGAGAGCGTGGTCGGGGCAGAGTGAGGATGCTGGCTGGGGCCAGGCCCTGGCCCCCTGGCCCCCACCCCCCACCCCCCACAACCCTAGCACACCGTAACAGTCCTTCCTCCCAGGCCTTGCCGGCTGAGGAAGGCCGACACAACAATGTGGAGTGAGAACCAGAGTGGTCTGATGTCTAGGATCCCAGCTCTTGGATCCCAGTTCTCATGCCCTGAATGTCTTGGCTCCCTTCTCCACAGTGAGCACACGCGGGGCTTTGAGGAGCTTGGAAAAAGGCACCCTCTCTGAGCAGACTAATTAGAAGTTTCCCTTTCCCCTGGGCCGATAAAGCCACAGAGCAGAGTGTACAGATTTGTGACTGAGGACAAGAGGTTGCATTTCAGCCCTGCCCACGCCTGGGCCAGCACCCCCCACCTCCGCCCCCACCGCCTGTTGCAGGCTGACAGCCCTGCTTCTATCCTTTTCCTCCCACACCTCTTTCCCCAGCCCCACCTCGCCCCTCACCTCAGTCCTCCCACTGGGCTCAACCCTTGGCCTCCCCGTTCCGTTGCAGCTGCCCGGGCCTTTTCACTACCAAGTCCTGAGCCTCCCAACCCCACCCTGTCCCTGGAGGGGAGGAGGGAGATGGAGGCCTCTGGGGACGTGGTAGGGGGCGCTGACCTGGCGTCGATCCAGAGGATCCGCTTCTCCAGGTAGTCCACAGTAAGCCCATTGGGCCAGCCCCCTGAGCCCGTCTCCCGGTGGATGGTGCGGCGCCCGGCCCCGCTCATGGAGGCGGCCTCGATGCGGGGCAGGCTGGCATCCCAGTCTGTCCAAAACAGGATCCTGGGGAATGGGGAGGGGGTCAGGGAGGCCAAGGTCAAGGACCTATTGTGGGGCTATTATAGGATCTTTGGTAAAGGGCAGAGGGGGTGAATAGCCTTTGAAGAAACAGGTATCCCCGATGCGGCTGAATGAGGCTTCAAAGGGGACCAAGGGGTCAGAATAGGGCTGGGCAGGGTCCTCACCCATCCCGTGGATCCAGCGCGATTGCCCTTGGGTGCTCAATGTCACCAGCCAGGAGGGTGGTCCGAAGGGTCCCGTCTAGCTTGGCCACCTCAATCTGGTCCAGATTACTCTCCACCCAGTAGATGTTGCCTGCAATCCAGTCTACAGCCAGACCCTCTGGGGTGGCCAGGCCGTACTGAATCACCACTTCGAAGCTAGTCAGGGCTGATAAAGAGAAGGTCATGGGCGTGAAATCACAGTAGACTAGGAAGCCCAGATGACTCGCCCTCAACCTTGTCACCTCTGCCAAAATGTCTGACGCACCCTGGCTTCAGCTGGGGTTCACAGACCCCCCACTCTCCTCACCCAGGCCCCCTGCCCCACCAGGAAGTCTAACAGGAGAGGAGAGGCCTAGTTTCCAGAACCCTGAAGAAGGGGACACCACAGCTTTCCTCTGCTTGCAGCTCTCTGAAGGGCTAGTACATGGAAGGAGGTCAGAGCAGAGGGTGGAGCCTTTGGGGGGGACAAACATAGAGTCAATATGAGGAAGACAGAACTTTCTAAAAGTCACTTCATAAACTGCCTTGAAGATTTTTCCATAGAGATAAATAAATGAAATTATTTTAAAAACTGTTGCATAGTGTGAACATCATCACAATGTATTTAGCCATCCCCTTGTGGATGAACATTTAGGATGGCTCCAAGGTTTTGCTATCACAAACAATACAAACTCCTCCAGTATGCGCTCCTTTCAAGTTCTTGCTCAGATGCGCCTTCTCAGGGGCTTTCCTTGATCACCCAATTTAAAATGTCAATCCCCATTCTCCCTACGCCCCCTCCTTTCTTTACATCCACAGCACTATCCCCTTCTGCTATATTCCATATTGTACTCATTTGTTTTGTTTGTATCTGGTTTCCCCTGGTGTGTAAGCTCCACGAGGGCAGACGTTTTGGCCTGCTGTGATCACTGCTGTCTCCCTAGGGTCTGTGTGTATGGCAGGTGGTCGATATGTGTTACTAATGAGAGATGTCTGTGATGAGTCAGGCCACCTTCGGACGGAAGGCAGGATTCAGGTACCCCATCCCTAAATGGCCTTTTCCTTTTAAGCCTGCCTTCCAGGATTTGGGGAGCTCCAGGCCATTCCAAAGAAAGGCTGATCATTTTGTTAATTATCAGGCCGCCGGCTCTGCTGACGATAATTACGGGGCGTCAGGAACTGAGACCCACAGCAAAATCTAACCCAATTAACGAGAATGTGGGGGATGGGGAGCTACGGGCCTCGACTTCGGGGCGGCCTGGATCTAGGTTTGCAGCTCTGAGTCCCCAAGTGCCCCTTCTCTGTGCGGGCCACCCGCGACAGTCCTGGGCCAGCAGGAGGGGGAGGTCACCTCCGTTGTCCAGCAGCTTCCCACGGTAGATCTTGTCCTCCACCACATCGGTCCAGTAGAGGGCGCTCTGGCTGAGGTGGAAGTCCAGGGCGATGGTGTTGCGCAGGCCAGGCACCAGAACACTGTAGTCCCCTTTGTGAAGGTCGATGCGCCGGATCTCATGGCGGTTGGAGAAGATGATGAATGGCTTGAAGGGGTCTGGGGAGGGGTGGGAGGTAGGGGTCAGCATGGGGCTTGCTGCCTCAGAGCCACCCTGTCCTGGAGCAGGCGGGGTCTCTGTTGGCCCCCAGCCCGGTCCTGGGTGGAAACTGCAGCCTTTGGCATCCGGCAGCCTAAACCCGGCCAACCGCAGCTCAGGAGCCTGCCTCAGCCTGCCCAGCCTTCCCCGCCACCTTTCACCCGCACGTCACCTAGGCTGCGGCAGCTCTCGCCATCGGGCTCCAGCACCCAGCCCTCGTAACAGGAGCACTTCACGCTGAACTTGTTCTGGTCGCACTTCTGGCTGCACTTGAGGTGCTTGGCACAGTAGCTCTGAATCTGGCAGGTGTGGTTGTCCGGCCCCAGCTCCATGCCCAGCGGGCACGAGCACACAATGCCTTCACCAGGCGCCACGGAGCAGTTGTGGCTGCAGCCTCCATTATTCAGAGAGCACTGGTCTGCAAGGTGACCGGCAGGGGACAGGACCAGGGTCAAGGTCAGGAGCCAGGATGACACAGGATCACAGCCTGACCAGGCCCCAAGTCCTGGGCGGCCCAAACAGAGCCCTGGCTCCCTGCCCATGGCATCCTTCTTTTCCATTTCTGGCCAAGCCTCTGCCCCACCACTTCCCAGGCTCCCTCAGGGCCATAGCTGAGACCCCAGCACCCAGCACCGGGACCGGGAGGAGCACCCCCACATCACGACAGCATCGGGTCTCCATTTCCCTGTCCTTTCTTGAGCCCATGGCGGTTGGGGGGGCAGCTTTTCACCTCTCTGAAAGGGCTGCCCTTTCCTCGATCTCCCCTGATTTGGGTGTGATTGGGGTGGTGTGGTGTAGGGAATGTCCTGCCGGGTTCTCTGACACACCCTAAGATCCGCCAGCCCTGGCTGATGACCCGTCAGCAGTTCTCCGGGCCAGTCCCAGCCTGCCTCCTCTCCCACTCCTCCCCCCCAGGAACAGATGCCCTGCCTGCCCGGAGGAGATGGGCGGCTCTGCTCTGCTCCTCATCCCCACGTCACACCACGTGGCCCTCCCTGACCCCTATTTGTTCTGATCCTTGAATGCACAGCCTCCTCACCCCCACTTCTCACTGTACAAGATCTAACCGTCTGTCCTTGGGAACCCAGTTAAATCTCTGTCTCCTCTGGGAAGCCTGCCCTGACCATATCAACTCACAACCCTGGTGTCTTATTTTTAAAGGCAGCTCTGCGCTATTCCATCTGGGTCTGGGGGAGGGGCCGTGCCTGCAGGAAGAGGTTGCACTGGGCTCTCTAAACGACACTTTAGGAGCCGTGTGACCTTGGACCAATTATTTAACCCCTCTGCCTCAGTTTTCTCATCCGTAAGATGGAGATGAGAATTCGTTCTGCCTCTCAGAGCCTCTGGAGGGATTAACCCGCAGCCTCCTGCCCAGGGGAGTCTGAACTCAACAAGGGTAGCTGGTAACTGCTCTGGGGGTGTCCTGCCCACAGCCCGAGCTCCTCCTTCCTGCTCTGAGACCTCTCCCCACACAGCCTGTCCTGCCCCACTGACGCTTCCCCAGCCACCCTCCCCACTGCTGCCCTGGGGCCTCCCTAGGTCCGGGCCTCACCGCAGAGCTCTCCCTCATCCGAGCCATCTCCACAGTCATCGTTGCCATCACACAGCTTGTCGAGGGGCAGACAGATTGAGGTGTTGTTGGCGCAGGGGTGCGAGGGTGGCCTGCAGGCCAGGGACTCACAGTTCTCCTCATCGGAGTTATCTTCACAGTCACTGTCGCCGTCACACACCCATGCTTTGCTGATGCATCGAGCTGAGGGATGGATATACTGTGAGGGGCCAGGCCTGGGCAGGAGGGCTCTTCATGCCTTTCTTCCCAGACCCAGTGGGCTTCTCCAATGGGGCCATGATTGTAATGCCTTGGGGTCCACTAGGAACCTTGAGACCGTCTCTGTCAGATTCACATGGGTAACAGAGAAAGCAAGACTCTGCAGAGGGTGCTGTAGTTCAACTCTGATGGTGATGGTTTGGGTTCCCAGGGCCCTTAGTGCAGGCCCTGGCCCCTCCCCACTTCCCCCAGGCATCCCACACAAGCTTCTGGGCCACCCTTTGCCTCACAGTGTCCCCCACCCCTACCGCTTCCAGCACAGCACTGTCTCCCTTGCCACTCCCCTGCCCTAAGCATGGTCTCCCCCCTCCAGATCGCCCCAGTGCAGGCTCCCATCCATCCTTCTTTTTACCAGAGTCCTTGCAGCCGAACTTGACGTTGGGGTCACAGACATGGGTCACTCCCTCGCAGCTCTTTTCATCGCTGGAGTCCATGCAGTCAGTGTCCCCATCACAGCGCCACCGTAAGGGGATACACAGACTATCCAGCCGGCACTGGAACTCATCACTGTGGCAGCCACCGGGAGGCCTCGTGGCTGCAAGGGGTAGAGGGCAGGCATGGGGAGGCGCATAGGGGTTCTGGGTCAGCCAATCCCATGTCTGCCTTCCCAACCCCCTCCTGTTCTGCCTAGTTTGCAGCTATGAGCTGAGACAGGGATGGAGAATTTTCTGAGCCTGGCTGATATCTCTCAGAAGCTAACTTAGAGTCAGAAAGATCACACTTCCCAGGACCGCAGCAATCGGCTAGTCAATAATCTCTCTCTTTTACACATCAGTGGTCTATTGGCTAAGCAATTTGCTAGGCCAGAGCTCCAAGCCCGCACCCCACCCCAGCTTCACCTAGCCTCCGTTTTACCCAGGAAGGCCGCAAAAACTTATTGAGCGCCTCTGGTGTGCCAGGCACTGTTCCAGGTGCCAGTCTGAGCAAGACAAAGTCTCTACCCTCATGGAGCTGATGTTCTAGTAGGGAGCAATCAAAGCCATGGAGATGAAGCCGTGTCAAAGCGGAAGAGGGGTGAGGCTGCCACTGGGTAAGAAGGCCAAGGGAAGCCTCTGAGCAGGAGAATCTGAACAGAGGCCTGAATGACATGAGCCATGAGAGTCCTGGGAGGTGCAGCCCAGGCAAGGGGATAGCCAGCGCACAGTCTCGGAGACGGGACCATGCAGGGAATTTACTCGTAAAATTCCCAAGGTGTGTTTGAGGCTGTGCAGCTGGAGGAGATTGAAGGAGGAAATGAGCGGTGGGAACACAGGTCAGCGAGGTGGCGGGAGCCCTGCAGGCTGCGGAGCGGGGCCTCCATGCAAGCGTTGGGCGGCGGGCAGTGCAGGCTGGAGGGCAGGGTTGGGCTGTGACGTGACTCATGGTCTGCAGGCGTGCTCAGCTGCTGGGCCGAGGTCTGACTCAGGAGGTCAGGAAGCAGCAGGAGCAGCACCCAAAAGCCCCCACCGGTGACAGGGCAGGAACCCCACGCTGACCCCCACTCTTCCCCGCTGCCCCGCCACCGATCTGGTCAATTCTCTCATTGCAGTGCCTGTGTCTCAGTAGCGGCCTCTGAGCTGAGCTTCCTTCCAGGGGACCCCTGAACCTCTAATTTGATCCCCTTCTAGGATTGTCCTCTGAAAGCACCTCCTTCATCTTATCACCTTCCAGCTCCAAAGTCCTTCAGAGGCTGCAGTGCCTGACTTTCCCCTGCTGATGTCATCTGCCCCCTCTGGGCACAGCCTCGTTCCCGCTAGCCCCCCAGCCTGGGGGGCCCCAACAGGCAGAGGCAAAAGTGCTGTGCCGCTCACTGTGCGTGCCTTCGCTCAAAGGCACAGGTTCTAAGTTGGAGGTCCAGGGGCCAGATAAGGCCTACAGAAAGATTTTGGTCTGCAGCATTTTTAAAACTTTTCAAGTCCATTGTCAGTTGATTTGTGTTCCCTAAAAAGATGCTGATGTCCAACTCATAGGACCTGTGAATGTGATCTTTAGAAATAGGTCTTTGTAAATGATCAAGTTAAGATTAAGTCATTGGGGTGGGCCTTAATCCAATGACTGTGTCCTTCCAGATAGAGGACACCTGGACACAGAGACGGGCACGCACACAGGGAGAGGGCCATGGGAAGATGAAGGCAGAGATTGGGGTGAAGCCCAGACAAGCCAAGGAATCCCAAAGATTGCCTGCAAACACCACACGCTGGAGGGAGGCCTGGAGAGATTCTCCCTCACATTCTTCAGAAGGAACCAACCCTGCCAACATTTTGGACTTGGGTTTCTAGCTTCTAGAAGCGAGACAATAAACGTCTGCTGTTTAAGCCACTCCGTCTGCGGTCCTCTGGTGGGGCAGGCCCAGGCAGCTAATGCACCAGTGTTTAGAAATGGGCAGCTTTCACATAAAACCCTGCCTTTCTGACTTCTCTTAAAGCCTGGACAACCCTGGGTCTGCAGTCTTCATGGAGACGATGGGCCAGAGCCGAGAAACAAACCTTCCTTGAAAGGGTCTGTGCCTTCCAGAAAACTTGGTCCCCACTGTCCCCTAGCTGGTCCCTGGAGGCTTGGGCATGAAGGACCCTCACGGAGCCAATGCCTCTCTCCTTTGGTTCCCACTGTGCTCATGCACTCTCATCCCCCGGCCCCAGCATCCCTTCCTCCAGCCCCCAGCTCCCCACCACAGGCTGGATGCTGAATGCTTTCTGTGTTGACCTCACCGAACCCCCGTATCAGCAACGTGATGCGGGTGCTCTTATTATCCCCACTCCGCAGATGACACTCACAGAGGCCCACAGGGATGAAGTAACTTGCTCAAGGCCACCCAGATAGTAAGTGGTGGAGCTGGTGCTCAAACCCAAGGCCACCCAACTGCCAAGCCCATAATCTTAACAGCGTGTGACAAGGGTTTGTGGACAATCTCTCTCCCTCCCTCACCACGGGTAGCTCCTGAGGATAAGAGCCAGGTCTGGGTTATCTCTGGTTCCCAGATGGCCGCGGTGCACGACTGGGGGCGG
This sequence comes from Spilogale gracilis, assembly GCA_004023965.1. Lineage (NCBI taxonomy): Eukaryota > Metazoa > Chordata > Mammalia > Carnivora > Mephitidae > Spilogale > Spilogale gracilis. The sequence continues at coordinate 68,842 of PITA01006797.1, forward strand.
GCGGTAGTGGAGGGATGGCCGAGTGTGACTGGCACGGGACAGCCTCGCCGCACCTGCTGACCCCTAGGCACTCACCCTGGTTGGTGCAGTTGGCGTGGGTCTCGTCGCTGTAGTCGCCACAGTCGTTGTCGCCGTCGCAGGTCCAGTGCTCCGGGATGCAGCGCCCGCTGTTGCACTTGAACTGAGTGCTGGAGCACGAGTGGCTGCAGCCGGCCTCATCGCTGTTGTCCCCACAGTCATTGTCTGGGGGGGGCAAGAATGGCAGAGG
>PITA01006797.1:69209-97135 GCA_004023965.1 Spilogale gracilis
GGGGGGGTGGGGACTGGACATGTTCCTTTTCCTTTCTCCTTTCGGCAAGGTGTGGGAACAGGATCCGCTTGCTTTGGGGGAAAGGCAGAGACTTCTCTGGCTTGGGAGGGAGTCAGGTGGGTGTAGTGTAGGTGAGGTGGCCTGCTGGGGAGGGAAGGGCCTAATCAGGGTCCCCTGAGCTTGGGCACTGCTGGACCCCACGCTCTGGGCACCTGGCTCACAGCTGGGAAGGGTTGGGGGTCACTTCTGGAAGGCATCTGAGGGCAACTGAATGAATGTCCTGCCTTTGGAGCCTGGGGGGTGGGGGCTACGGGACTTCCCTCCACATTTTCAGGACGCTTAGGAAGACTGGGGTATGGCTTTCCTCCTTGGGGTGAGTCCCTGCCTCTTTTCCAACTGGATTTCCTTGTGTCTTCTCCTCTCTGCATCTTGCTCCTCTTGTTCCCATCTCTGTCATCTCCTCTCCTCTGCCCTCTCTGCATCTTGCCCTTCTACTGCCTTTCTCTCTGTCGCCGCCTCTCTCCTTTCTCTCTTTCCCTTATTTTCCTAGCTCTCTGGAGAGGGGAGCTACCCGGGGAGCTGAGAGGCGGCCCGAGGCCAGCCGGGCTCTGGGGTGATGGTGCATGTGCTTCTATGCACTGACCGGCAGGCTTAGGACAGGTCTTTTCGTCAGAGCCGTCCCCACAATCCTTCTCTGAAACACACAAACCGCCGGGGCAACCATTGGCACACGAGACACAGCAAAGATGAGGGGCAACGTGGTGTTGACCCAATACATCCTGCCACACGTTAGCCAGGGCTGGAGCCACTGGCCCGACACGTCACAACACACAGACGCCACCAGAGCTGCGAGACAGCACACGCATGATGATTCACTGGCCCCCACAGCTCAGGGCCGACAGCACGTGCTCCACGGCTGACCGCCAACTGGGCTCCTGAGCCTGAAGCCAGAGCCTGGAGGGTGCATCAAGGACCCCAGGAGCTGGGGTTTGCAGGGAGAAGGGAGTGGGGCACTGGGCTCCCCTTGCTCTGCCCCTCTAGCCTTTCTCACTAATTTTTCCCTGGCCCCCAAGACTCTGCTAGAGAACGGGCCGCTCAGGCCCCGTCTGGGGGGGAATGATGCTGATGGGTGACCGGGAGGGTCTCCCCTCGGTCCATAGTGATCTCCTCCATGGGATTTCTGGCGTGTCCTCATCACTCCCAGCCAACCCCGAGGGGCTTAGTGAATTGGGAAGAGGCCCCAGCTTAATTCTAAAACCCCTTTATCTCCCACCCAGGACCTGGCCGAGGCTTCTAGCTTTCCCAGGAATCAGGGCAGGTTGAGGGGGGCAAGCTCTTACCATTGTCACATCGCCAGTTGATGTTGATACATCGGCCATTGTTGCAGGTAAACTGAGTCAGGGGGAAGCAGGTGGGATAGGCTGTCAGGGAGAAAGAACAGCTGAGTATACAGTATCACGGCCCCCAGCAGGTGGGTACGGGGTCCCTCCCAGAACTAGCGGCCATAGGCTGGCCAGTCAGGGCTAGGAAGGTGCAGTGGCAGGAGCTCATCCTAAAGCTCCGTTCATTTACCCCCATGCCTCTGAGCACCCCCTTTTCAAGCTTCCAGTTACTCACCACTTGCCCTGTGCTGAGTGCTTTTCATGTGTGATCTCACTGAATCCCCACATCAGAGCAGTGACTATCCCCACTTTGCAGACAAAACACACAGAGGCACGGAGATGGGAGTCACTTGCTCATGGCCCCCCAGGGACTAAGGTTCAGAGTCCCCTGGCAGCCCCGTCCTGCAGCCCGTCCTCCCAGGCTCCCCCTTCCCTGTGCCAGCCTCGCCTCCCTGCTGTCCCTCTTACCACACGAGGCAGACTCGTCAGAGCGGTCCCCACAGTCATCGTCCAGATCACATGTCCAGGAAATGGGGATGCAGCGGCCACTGGCACAGGAAAACTGGTTGGGTGGGCAGGTGCGAGCTGGGGAGAGGATGGGCAGGAGTGTTCACAGTCCTGTCCCTTCTCAATTTCTTCCTCTTTCCTACCACCCTCTGCCTATTGGGACGTTTTCCCAAGGGTCTCAAACAAGCTCAAAACCATCTATGTGTGGGGCACCTGAGTAGCTCCATCAGTTAAGTGTCCAACTCTTGGTTTTGGCTCAGGCCATGACCTCAGGGTCATGGGATCAAGCCCCACATCAGGCTCCGTGCTCAGCATGGAGTCTGTTTGGGATTCTCTCCTTCCCTCACCCTCTCCCTCTGCCCCCTCCACCCACTCACACTTTCTCTCTCTCTCTCTCTCTCTCTCTCTCTCTCTCTCTCTCTCAAATAAAGGAATACATAAAATTAAAAAAAAAAACAAACACAAAAAACAGCCACATGGTCTGACACCCCATCTGCTTCATACCATTTCTCAAGGGGTCTCTGGTGTCCTCCAAGGAGAAGATCCACGGCCCCCCACCCGCCCCCCATTTCCAATCTGAAGCCTCGCTCTGTTACCTGCAAGGTAAAGTCCTCAGAGCCCACCCCGTTCTTCTGCGCACAGGGAGAGCACTCCTCTCCTCCTGCTTGCAGCCCTGTCCTCTCGGCCCTAATACTCCGTGCTCCTTTCTTTGTGTTGGTCGCTCTGTCTCCCTGAGCTCCGGCTGCCCCCCTTGTGCCCTTACTTCCCCTTCCCTGACTGAGGGGCGCCCTGTGCGGTCCACCCTGACCCCACACCTGAGCAAGTGGCGTTGGACTCGTCTTCACTGTTCCCACAGTCGTTGTCCCCATCGCAGAGCCAGCGGTTGGGGATACACCGGTTGTTCTCACATTTGAAGCGGTCAGAGGGGCAGGTGTGCTGATCTGGGGAAGGAACAGGTCTGGGGTCAGTGACCGGGCGGGGCCCAGTGTACTTCACCTGCTGCCCCGAAGGCCTGCCGTTCGGCACGCCACCCCTGATCCCAGGGAGCAGGGTGAGGACTCACGGCAGAGGGCCGGGGCCTCGTCGCTGTTGTCCAGGCAGTCGTTGTCCCCGTCGCACTTCCAGCGCTCCTGGATGCAGCGGCTATTGGCGCAGGCGAACTCGCCTGGCTGGCACTGGGGTGGGGGCACGTAGGATGGGTTCGCTGCGGGCACCACAGGGGTGTGGAGGGAAAGTCAGACCCATGTCATGGGACAGTGCTCTGCTCTCCACACTATGCTGGCCTGTTATATTATTTTAAATAATATCCCAGGAGTCATTTTTCCTAGGGTGTTATTCTTCACAAACAAATAATCGGGATGGAAACTGCAGCTCTTTCTCAAGCCACACGGGTGATGTTTACTTGAATATTTTCGGTACTCCAGTGTGACCTGAAACCATCTTCTTCCAAGAGAGCCTAGAGCCCTGCCCCTCACACCGTTACTTTTGTCCTACTGAGAAGACCACTCCTCACCTGCTTCCTCCACAAACTGCCTCCTGGAAGTCACCTCTGGGACTCGGAGGCCCCTGTCCTGGTCCCTGGTCTTTTTCCTTCACAGATGCATCGACTCCACCAGGAGTGAACACAGGGCCCAGAACTCTGAGGGCTGCACCCTCCAGTCCCCCAACACTCCCACCTCCCCACCCCTGTCTGCCTTGAGCTCTCAGCAGTAAAATCACTACATCCTTGGCCTGAGTTTGCACAGGTCACATCAAGAAGCCCAGCACCCCCTTGTCGGCCCCTGACCCTGCATGCTGAACTCTGCTGGATGTCTTTCAACCCATCCGTCTCTCCTCCCTGCTATAAGCCCTGAAATTTCCATGCATCCCGTGCGTCTTGCTGTCTCTCTTGTGGCCCTGGACCACCGGGATTTGCTGTGTGTCACCTTGCTCCTTGCTACTGCTTTCTCTCCTTCCTGAAAAATCAGCACCAACTTTCAAGCTATTAGACTGCACCAGCCCCTACTCCTATGGGTCCCCAGGCCACTCCCCGGCATCTTAAGGGTTTTTAGCTCCTGGCTTGGTGTCACTTTTCCCCAATTCTCTCCTGCTCTAATTCTTGGAAACCTCAATGTCTGTGTGGATCACCCTCGCCACTCGGTTTCCCTCTCTGTCAATACTCTTGCCTTCCATCTAGACTCAGACACTCCTTCTTAGCTGTCTACTAAGGCCTTATTGAGTCATTTTCATTTCTGGGATTCCATCTTAAGGTAACCATCCAGAATATGGGAAGGCAGGAAGGTATGGAAAACAGCAGAGCAAGTGATGAGAAAAACAGGCTCTGGGTCCGACTTCCTGGGTTCAAACCCCTATTTGGACTTTGAGCCTCAATTCTTCATCTGTATACTGGGGATAATAAAATATACTCTCCCTACAGAAATATTTTAAAGAGTAAACAAGGGGCGCCTGGGTGGTTCAGAGGGTTAAGCCTCTGCCTTTCGGCTCAGGTCATGATTTCAGGGTCCTGGGATCGAGTCCCACATCAGGCTCTCTGCTCAGTGGGGAGCCTGCTTCCTCTCTCTTTCTCAGCCTGCCTCTCTGCCTATTTGCGTTCTCTCTCTCTCTGTCAAATAAATAAGTAAAATCTTAAAAAAAAAAAAAGAGTAAACAAGTTATAGCATGGGAAGTGCTTATAATCCTGTCTCAGTACCTATCTGTGCTCAAGAAATCAATGTTAGCTATGGTTATACCAAAAGAGAGAAACGACCTAAACATCCAGCAAAGGGAGAAATGGTGGAGAAAATTAAGGAACGCTTACTCATGAAATATATTTCAGTCATTAAAACTTCTGAAGATGTGGGGCGCCTAGGTGGCTCAGTTGGTTGAGCGACTGCCTTCGGCTCAGGTCATGATCCCAGAGACCCGGGATCGAGTCCCACATTGGGCTCCCTGCTCAGCAGGAAGCCTGCTTCTCCCTCTCTCACTCCCCCTGCTTGTGTTCCCTCTCTGGCTGTGTTTCTCTCTGTCAAATAAATAAAATCTTAAAAAAAAAAAATTTCTGAAGATGTATCTACAACCCACTATTGAGCGACAAAAAGCAGAGAACAGAATAGCAGGAGGGGTGCAATTCTGTTAAAGTAAAGGTAAACGCAGAAAGAAGTGTTTGGGAGGGTGTCCCCCCAAAATGATAACAGTGACATCCACAGGGGGTGGTATTTGGGGTGACTTGTACTTTCTCTTTGTGTTTTTCTCTAGTCTTCATTTATTTCTTCTACAACGAGCATGACCTACTTTTGTCTAAAAAGAACCTATTTAAAATAATGCAACAATGACACAGAAAAGTCTGTGATATGTAGGAGCCCAAGAGGGTGGAAGGCACGTCACGTGCACCGTGATCTCAGCCGCGCAAGCGCAGCCATCAGCCCGGCCGGCCAGAGAGAGGTGGCGCTCACTTGCCACACTCCTGATGATACACTGGTTGGTGTCTGTTGGGGGATCTGGGCTTTTTTCCCCCTTCCCTAATTTCCAGTATTTTATTTTTAAAGATTTTATTTATTTGACAGAGAGAAACACAGCCAGAGAGGGCACACAAGCAGAGGGAGTGAGAGAGGGAGAAGCAGGCTTCCCGCCGAGCAGGAAGCCCGATGCGGGGCTCGATCCTGGGTCTCCGGGATCATGACCTGAGCTGAAGGCAGTCGCTTAACCACTGAGCCACCCAGGCGCCCCTAATTTCCAGAGTTTAGAGCTGTTGTTATATTACTTTGACCAAGGGCAGACAAATGTAAAAGAATGTGTTCCTCTTTCCAAAGCTGTCCCAATCACTTAGTGTCCCCTCATTTTTGTGTTCTCCCAAATTCCTCCCATTCCCGGTCCTCCCTGAAGCCCCTCCTGGCCCCCAGGAGGGGGGCTCTCTCTCTCACCCCATCCCTGTTGCCCCCAAGGGCCCTCTTTGCCTCTTTCATCTCGGATCGGATGCTTTGGTCCCCTCCTGCTGAGGACTGCTCCCAGGCCTCCCATCCCGGCTGGGCCCCGCATACCCAGGCAGGTGACACCGTCTGTGTCCAGCACCTGGTCCTCAGCACACGCACACTGGCGGCTCCCAGGGGTGGCCAGGCAGAGGCTGCTGCAGCCACCGTTGTTCACGCGGCATTTGTTGGTACCCACTTCAAAGGCGGGGCCGAAGGAGGGGCCGGGGAAGACGGGAACACGTTGTGGTAGGGTCCGCAGAGGCCAGAGAGAGGAGACAAGAGGACAGGGAGAAGTCACATTCAAGTGAGGAGTCAGAAAGGGAGGCAGTGGCAGAAGGACAATAAGTGTGTTGAGGAAGAGCACATGGAGGCACGGGAGAGGGAGAGAGACAGGAAGACAGTCAAATGCTCTTCTCCAAGGGCCTCAAAAATCAGGGCCTACAATCCCTGGGGAGTGCCTTCACCTCCTGAGTAGCCTCACCCCTCACCCAGGTCCCACCCCATCACTGGCCCCAGCCCCAGGGGTACCTTGCTGCTGCTGGGCATCATACATGCGGATCTCAAAGATGGGGGGCCGCTCGCTGCGCAGAAGGGTCACGGTGGGGGGTGCACCTCCTGTCCCCCGTTCTAAGCGGTAAACACTGCCACTCCTGTACTCGGTCCAGAAGAGGTAGTTGCCATGGTGACACAGGCCAAAGGCGTGGTTCAACTCAGGACCCTCGTATACAATCTGAGAATGGAGGGGGGGTTACTGAGGAGCTGAGGACAAATAGGGTTGCTCAAGGAAGGCCTGGGGGGATTACTGTTTTGTTCATTCATGTGTCCATGTCCTGGATGTGGGTCTTGGTTCCCCCATTAGCCTGGGAGCCCCTGAGGGTGACAGCTTTGCACACAGTGAGGTGTCAGACCCGGGGCCCAGCAGGATGCTGATGGGGAACTTGTCCACACTGTCCTCCCTTGGATCCCTTCATCTTCATTCATATCCCCCCAACACAGTGTATGTGCACACACAGGTGCACACACACACACACACACACACACACACACACACCATGCTGAGTACACAGCCAGAACTCATCCATTCATTTCTTCACTCAACAAACACTTGCCAGGATCTATTAAGGGCCAAGCTATGGTATGAAAGACACCCCCCGCCATGAAGCCACTGTTGTCCCTTGGAGGGCACAAACAGTAATCCAGGCTGGAAGGGGGGTCTGGGGACAAGATCCCAGAGAAGGCGGCTCCTGAGCCATGAGACAGGGAGGAGGAGGGGGGAGGAGGTAGGAGACTGCGTCAGCAACAGCAAAGTGGGCTATGCCCTGCAGGCTGTGCGCCAGGAATTCCTAGCGATCTAGTGTCGCTTGCTCAGATGTCGAGCTGCAGGGAACAGGGGGAGGAACAAGACCACAGAGAGAGTCAGGGGGCCAGATGACCAGAGGCCTTATCTACCAGGAAAGGGCTCAGTCCAAAAGCCTAAATAGGCACATGACTCACAATGCCTACGGCTACCCCTGTGAAAACACGTGTGTCTCCACCGCCTCCAGGCGTTCTGTGCGCGCACTGAGGCCAATGCAGCGGGCGCACAGCAAAGCGTGCTGTGTGTACGTGCACCGATGTGCAGAGAGGCACAGACAGGGTACGCTCAGGGACGCACACGAGTGCTCAAGCCCGCAGACAACACGCACTCCCAGACACTCTTATGGAGGGGACCCTTGGGCGACACGGCGTGTAACAGGCACAGAGAGGCGCACATCCACAGGCATGTAGGGGAGCGTGTGTGAAGCCCACGGGCCTGGTACAGAGATGCCCACACAGTCACACACAAGAACCCCATCTGGGGCGCCCAAGGGGCTCAGTCAGTTACGCGTCTGCCTTCCGCTCAGGTCACAATAAAGCCCCGCTTCAGGCTCCCTGTTCAGCAGGAGCCTGCTTCTCCCTCTCCCTCTGCCCCCACCCCTGCTTATTCTCTCTCCCTCTCTCAAATAAATAAAATCTTAAAAAAAAAAATCCCTCCACACACAAACGTGGCCTAGCAACGCACACATGAACACCCCCGCACAGGTGCGTGCCTGCCCACCTTCCGGTCTGTGCCATTGAGCAGAATGGTCTCGATGCGGTCATAGAAAGCATCCACCCAGTAGAGGCGCCCCGCTGGGATGTCTAGGCTCAGCCCATTGGGCCAAAGCACTGTCTTGGAGGTGACAAAGATGTCTCGGTGTGAGCCGTCCATCCAGGCCCTCTCTAGCCGCCCTCGCCGACTGTCCTTAGGGTCCTCCTCCCAGTCTGTCCAGTACATCCACCTGTGGGCAGTGACTGGTCAGCACCCCAGGGCCACCACTGCCTTCAGCAGCCTCCTGTGTGATCCCAGTTCAGGCGTGCTATGCCGGAGCTCCTCCCAGGGGCTTCCTGCCTGCTCGCCCCTCACCCCCACATTTCATCCATTCCTCCACTCAGCAAGTCTTTGTCAAGAACCTACTGTGAGCTGGGCACGGTTCTGGCCCTCAGGGACCCCGTGGAAATAAGGCCCCTGCCCTCCTGGAGGTCCCAGCCCACCCCGGGGGACAGACAAGAAACATGTCAACTGGAAGGGGACACACACTGGAGGTCGAGAAAAACCAGGAAGGACATGAAGCAGGGGGACGGTATAGAGAGCAGACTGTGCAGCAGCTGGGGAAGGCCTCTCTGAGGAGGCAGCTTTTGAGCCTAGGTGTGAATACAGACAAGAGGCTAGATGTACAAATGTCTGGGGGCTCCGGGAAAAGCAACTTCCAGAGCAAAAGCCTTGAGGCAGGAAAAGCTGAGGTGTCTGAGGAACAGAGGCAGGCAGCGAGGACAAAGTTTCCAAGGGTAGCAGAGAGGTGCAGATGAGGTAGAGGCAATGCAGGTAGGTTCTGTAGGAGCCCAGGCCTGATAAGGAACATGGGTCTCTCTCCTCTGGCCAGGGGAGCCCGCAGAGGGCCTTGAGTTGGGAGTGACAGGACCAGATCTGATCTGTGTGTGTGTGTGTGTAAGCCATCACTCCCATTGTCCCGAGGATGGGGCACCTTTCCCCCACTTGGCCTCTGATTCCTGCCTCAGCACCCCACTTGGGCTGTTCTCCCCTGTCCATTCCTTGTCTCACCTCCTGTTCTGAGAGCCACGGTTCCTGGCTCCTCCTCCCCACAGGCACAGGGCGGACTCACCCATTGAGTGGATCCACCACGATGGCCCGGGGGTGTGTCATTTTGCCCTCAATTAAAGTCTTGCGGGTCTGAGCAGCCTTCTCCAGCCTGGCCACACTGATGGTTTTCTTGGGTCCGTCATCCGTCCAGTACAAATTGTCCCCCATCCAGTCCACAGCGACCCCCTCCACATTGTGGATACCTGCCAGGAGTGAAGGGGGCCATGCTGGAGGGCCTCAAAGGAACCTCAACACGGCCTGGCTCTGAGCAAGCAAACGCCCAGGCGGTGCGGGGCTCCCCCGTGCCAGCGAAGGTGGGTGGGAGGAGGCGGGGGGCTGGAAGAGGAGCTGGTGAGACGGTGTTGAGGCTCAGAGGCTCTCAAAACTATGTGGCTGATGCGAGCTCTTGTGTGGGGGCCGGTCTGGGCCTGAGCTGGGGGGAGGTAAAGCAACATGCGAGTGGGTCTGGGCACAAGTGTGACACAAGGTCCCAGGCTCAAAAGTCCTGAGCTGACAAAATGAATAAATTAGGAAGTGATTTTTCACTTAGCCAAAGGGTTCATCTCCAGTTTACATAGCAGCTCCCCGGGTATAGGGAACCCCAATCTTTTCCTGATGAGTTACTTTTGATTTCCCCCAAGTCTTATGATTGCTGACTGCTGAGGTTCTATGAGCAGGACTGGGGGTGGGGGGTGGGGAGAAGTGACTGGTATCAGTCAGATTCACTGGTGAGGGAGCCCTGTCCTGGGGACCCAAGGGCAGGTTTGGGAATTCCTGATGCCTGGCAGGAAAAGGGCAGAACTCAGGAACTCAGGTTACATGCAGATGGAAATTCAGGGGACTGTGTACTGTTGTCTTGCCCGAGCAGCTCAGACGGAAACGCCGGGTTCAGTTCCCAGGGCAGACTCTGACCAGTACAAGTAAGCAAGCAGCTTTCGGTGGCTGTGAGGGCTGGTGCACAGGCCCTCTGTGGGCACCCATGGGCGGGGACAGACGCTCTACTCAAAGCCTCAAGACTCTCCTGGGCTGCGTCCTGGGTGTGGCTCCGGGGCTCAGAGCCAATGGCAGAGAGACCCCGAGTTTTCCCATAGCATTGGCAAGGACAGCCCACACTGCCTGACCCATCCATTCTCCTGCCTCTTTTCTGCTCGGCCAAGAAGGGGGTCACATAGGGGTCAATCTGTCTATCCTCTCATCTCCATGCCAACCGGCCTAGCCAGCCAGTCAGCAGGGGACGCTCCATGCTGAGAGGGCACTGAGAAGGTGATGCCCAGGCCTCACATGGCTTCCTGTCCCAGGTGGGGATCCCTTGGGAGTCCCATCTGCACACCCCTCACTTTTGGGGCCCTTACCGTCCTTCAGGATGGTCTCCCGCTCCGTGCCATCGATCTTTTGGCGGCCGATGAGGTAGCTGGTGGTGTCGGCAAAGTAGATGAAGCCTGTCTCAGCATGGAAGTCCAAGGCCCGGGGGTTCATGAGGTTCTCAATGGGGATCATGTGTTCGTCCGGGACCTTGGCCCCCATATCCATGCCCCGGATAATGCCTGGACGGCCCTTGCCGTACACAAGGAACAGCTCGTGTTCTGGCTCTAGGGCAGGTGCAAGGGCACAAAGTCAGGTGCATGCGTGTACGCACACATAGACACGCGCATGCGCGCACACACACAGACTACCACCCTGCCTCTGGGGCCATGGCCCAGAGGACTGCAATGCCCCAGCTCTCCTGGGTCAGAGGATACGGGGTCACGGGGGTCTGGGTCACATGAACAGACCTATAAACATTAAAGCCCAGAGACAGCACACTGGGGGGGTCTGCCTGTGGGGCAAGAGCAGCAGGTAGCAGATTTTCAGTTAGGCGCTCACGGCTCAGTGGTCAAATGAGTGGCTCAGATATGCCAGAATCTGATCACATTGGACCACTTCTGCTGTAGCCTCCTCCTCTAAGCCATATCGTTCCTTGCTCACACCAAGCAGGGGCCCCTGCCACTCCCCTGCTTCCCTCCTCTACCCAGAAGCCAGCCAGCATGATCTTTTGACAAACATGAAGCACATCACATCACTTCTCTGCTGGAAAGTCACCAGGAGTTCCTCATCCCATTTCGAATCCCACCCAGCCTCTCCTTCCTGTCTCCCCTCACTCATTCTGTGCCCTTCTCAGCCTTGAAGTCCGGCACTATCGATCCCCTCTGCCGGAGCGCTCTGCCTTTGGGTGGTCCCGTGACTCGGCTTCTCACTTCATAGAGAGCGTGGCTCAGGTCCCCCCTCCACAGAGAAGCCTTCCCTGACCACTCTGTCCCAGCAGGAGCGCTCACTGTCATCAGCAGGTCTAGGCGCCACTCTATTTTCTTCCTGACACCAGGAACCACCTGGAGTTATTTTTATTCATCTGTCTACCCTGCCAGACTGCAGGCTCTGCTCCGTAAGGCAGAGATGACATCTGTCTTGTCACCACTGAGTCCTCGTCACCAGGACAGCGCCAGACACACAGTCCATGCTCATGAGGTATTTGTTGAGTGAGTGAATGAATGAATGAATGAATTGAACGGGCCAGCTGACAGTCTTTTATCGGAGTAGGGTAACAGGAAAAGCCTTGTTCTTGGATGTGGGTTCAAATTCCATCTCAGGCCTTCACTTGAGGCAAAATATTAGGTAAATCCCTTCATTTCTCTGCATCTCAGACAGAAAGGGCCAGGCTGTGGGGAGGCAGACGCGGACAAGACCCCACCCCATCCCAGCAGGCGCGCATGTCCTCCCCGCTCACTCACTCTTGCATGACTTCCCGTCGCTGCCCAGGCTGAAGCCAGAGCGGCAGCGGCAGGTTCGTGCCTTGTGGCTGTTGGCCAGCAGACAGATGTCGGAGCAGCCGCCGGGCTTCCCGAACTGGTCATTCTCACAGGCGTGGCTCCTCACTACAGGCAGGGGAGAGAGCTCATCAGCCCCTCCAGAGCCCCCGCACCGAGGCCCTGACAAGGCTTCCTGGAGTCTGACCACACTCCTTCCTGCTGTGGACTTGATGCCTGTTGTCCCATCTGAAGCTTTAGAAGCCATAGGATGGGGATCTCTCCACCCTACCGCGACTCAGCCTTCACACTCTGAGGTGACGGTTTCTGTGGTTGGGGGAGAGAGTCACTCCACTGCCCATAGTCAGGTGCTACGACTCTGAAGCAGCCAGGGACGTGGGAGGCACAACCTATGTCCCGGACAGAACTGGGTGCAGGGGCTCTGTGGAGGTGGGATCTAGAGAGGGTGAGGGGCAGGAAGGGGCTGGCTGGGGAAGCTGAGGGGCCAGGGGAGCTAGTCGGGGATGGATCGCTATGAGAAGCAGTCATGATATGAGAGAAGCCGGCATTCCCACAGGAGGGTCCACAGAGGGGCTGCGCGGCCCCACTCACCCCGGGGCTGACGCCGCTGGTGGTAGATATGGAGGGCACCACCCTTGTCCACACGGGTGACGACCTGGTAGTCAGTGCTGTTGAATCGATTCACTCGGATCACGCTCGTCTTCTGCTGGGCATTGGCGTTGTCCGAGTTCGTGGCGTAGAGATAATTCTCAAACACGGTCAGGCCATACAGATGCTCAATCTGAGACGGGCAGGCAGGAATGGTAAGCATGAGAGAAGGGAATCCTGCCTCTGCCCCTGGAGAGTCCCTCGGCGGCCCATCTAAATTTCATTATTTGCACTCCCCAATTCATTCTGCAGCTGTCTAGCTCCATGCTTTATCCCTGTCTCCTCTGGTTCTTGAGATCTTTGCTTGTCAAAATTCCACTCATCCTTCACAGAGCATCTCTCAGAAGAGCTTCTGGGATGTTCCAGCCAGACACAGGTTCCCCTTTCACGCTCCATCTCTCTGGCTATTATCCACTGACTGGTGATTTGTGGACTCACCCATCTACTCTGCTCAGACCCCTTGAGGCCAGAACCATGTCCCCCACAGGCTCAGGCACATCGTGGAGGATGGAACCCTTTTGGACTGAATTAGAGTTGGGCCCTAAACTCTGTCCATAGAAGGACATTCTTAGCCCAACTCTAGCCCCCAGCTTTGGGAAGGTTGAGAGGACAGACTTGCCCCGGACAAGCCAGGGAGCAGCCCTAGCTACCCACGTAACTTCTCCAAGGTAACCAACTGTTCCAGCTTGTCCAAGACAAAGGGATTTGCTGGTGTGTGGCACGTCCAGGGCTAAGAGGGACAGCTGGTCACCTTAATGGTCCCAGAAGGGAGGTGCCATCTCTGAGTTGGAAGGACTTCTAGACTTGGTCCCAGTGCTATTTCCCTGCTGTGTAACCTCAGGCAAATCTCTTAACCTGTTGGAACACTGCTTTTTTCTCATGCCAAAAGGGAACTGAGAAACCTGCCCGCTTATCTCCCAGGGGCTGTTGTTAGGATCAAGAGGAAAAGGGAAGTACAAGGTGTCTCTAAAATGATCTGTTTCCATCAGAGTAGAAGCCATATCCACTCCCTTCCTTGCAGGGCTCATGCCCACCCCGCTTCCCGCTGGAAGGCAAACCTGCTCCCATGCCATCCTCCCTCTCACAGGGAGGCCTAGGGAATGGCTCTCCGGCACAAGCTTCCACCTCACCAGAATGCCCTGGATGATGGTCTGCCGGCCCTTGCCCTCGTAGTCCACCACTTCAATGTAGTCCAGGTAGGCGTCAGCCCAGTAGACGAGGCGGCTGACCAGGTCCAGCGTGATCCCATGAGGAAACACGATCTTGCTATCGACCAGCTTGGTGCGGTTCTGCCCATCCATATCACAGCGCTCCACCTTCGGGATCTGCCCATAGTCAGTGAAGAACACCTTCCTGTGGGCAGAGGGCATGTGAACTGGGTTCGGGACACCGGGCACTCTCCCTTCCCCCACAGCCTCGGCCCGCCCCTCTCACCCCATGGCAGGGTCCAGTGCAATGCCCTTAGGGTTATAGAGCTCCAGGTCCAGCAAAGTGACACACGTGTCCCCATTTCGGTTGCAGACAAAGATCCTATCATCGATGTCATCCACAAAGTAGAAGTTGCCTGTCAGCCAGTCGATGGCCATCTGTTCCACGTCTGGAAAGTGTGAATGGAAGAGCTATGGGGGAGGTCCTCCTGCAGACATGGCCACCCTTGCTGATGCATGTCCCACCCCTGGAAACCCAGGCCACAGCTGTCTCTCCTCTCCGAGCTCCTCCGGCAGCTCCTGGCAAGGGCACATTTTACTTTGTATTCTTTGCCTTTGCTATCTTTCCTATCTGGTTTCTATCTGGTTTCTCCGAAGACAAGTGTCTGAGAAACCTATTTGGTTTCTCCAGGGAGAAGTGTCTGAGTGCCCTCCCACAGAGCCCTGCTCCACACACGGAGCTCAGGGTCAGCACAGAGGAAGCCCTCGGTCCGTGCTGGCTGCGTAGTGGATAGACAGGCTTCCCCAGCTCTAGATCATCCCTGTGGGAATGTCTTCTTGGGGTCCCAAGAGGCAGTGAGGACAGGTCCCCTAGTTCATTACAATACTTTTAAATATGCTTTCACTTGAGATACCAGCACTCAGGCTAACTAAAACATCATGCATGTTTGCCACTGGTTGGATTTTCATCAGCGTTACACGGTAAGTCAGTTTAACTCATGCCAGCCAGGGCACTGACCAGCCACGTACAAGTTGCACGACTCTTAAAAATGGAAAAGCAGGGCACACCCTCAATCAATTCAATCTGAGAGAAAAGTATGTCGGATATGGTGTCCACAGCCATGGACGCGGGAAGGCCATGGTATCGAAAGATCAGAACCAGTGACACAGGCCAAACTTCCTCCACTCACCCCCGTTCCCGTTTCTTCAGAGTCCCTATTGCTCAATTTCTTATCCTAGGGAGGGTGGGAAGGAGCAGAAAAATAAGATACAGGGCTGGAAGACAGAGAACATAGGAGGAGGGCCATAAAAGGACTCCAAAGGTAAACTGAGGCATGGTTCTCAAAGAAGGAGAGCTTCAGAAATGTGAAGATGAGAGGAAAATGGAGACCAGGTGCTTACACTCAGTCTATGCCAGCTCTGGGAGAGATGGAAGAGTCTAAAAAGTACTTGGGGGGGGAGGGCACAGACAGTGGGAAATCTGGGGAGAGGGACCCCTGCTGGTCTCCTGGGGGGGGAGAGGAAGTGCCTCCTCTCCAAGACCCACTGGCTCCCATCCACTCACTGCCTCCTCCAACCCTGAACCAGAGCTAACACCTCTTGCAAACCGGGAATCTCTTAACACAGTGACTCTTCAGGACCTCTGCACTACATTCCTCCTCCACCAGGTGCCCCAACAGGTAAAGAGATCTGTGGACCACCTGCCTCTGCCGGCAGCTTCCCACCACACACAACCCACACTCCACCCAGTGGGGATGATTCTGCCCCCGCAGAGCTGTAGGTATAATAACTAGGCGCTCTTCTCAACCGCCTTCTAACCCTGCCCCCCCTCCCCACAGGGATTCAGGGGCTGTTTCCTAACAGTGGGCGGGGGTGGGGGCAAAGGGAACAGGAACATGGCTCCCCAGGAACTTGGCTAGGCCTCGACACTGACTCACAGTCATAGGACTTAGGCCGCGGGAGGAAGGACAAGAGCCAATTTGGGGTTCTCATCAAATTAGTTTCCTCTTCAGGTCCCCTCTGTTAAGCCTTCCTTCAAGGTGACCAGAGAAGGAGGTCACAGGGAAGAGGCAGCACCCCTGTGGGCACTGACACAGCCCTAAGCCCAACCACTGTCTCCTCCGGGCTCCTGGTACTGGCCCGTCTTGCTGATAGCGGAAGAGAGGGGCAGAGCAGCCTGGGAAGAGTGAGTCCCAGGCCACGTAGGAAGAGGGCCCGGTGCTGGGATAAGGCAATCACACTGCCCCACACATTGTGACCACAGAAAAAAGAGATTAAAATGAATGCCACTAGGCTGCCTCTGAAGGAAACCCGAAGTCCCCAAGGGCCGGGGGGGGGAATCTGCCCCAGCCCCCCACCCCCACCCCGCCGCAGTTAGCAGGCAAGTAGGCAGGAAGGCAAATCAGGCCCGCGCGCCCATTCCTCGGTGGGCTCGGTGGGCTCGGTGGGAGGGCTGCTGGCATGCAGGGTAACTTCACTGGAAGCCGTGTTCCCAGCACCAGCTGGTGCAGCTACATCCTTCTCTCTAACTTCCTGAGGCTTCCCTGAGTCACTGCCCAGCTCAGGGCTGGCAATACCCTGGCCCCGCTCCCCATCCACCCTCAGCAAGAAGGAAGGAGGAAGAAATCTGGAGATCGAATGCCCCCCATCCCAGGTGCAGCTCCACAATTGTCCCTCACGCCTCTAAGATGTGGCCGACCTTTGAGACTCCCTCCTGGCCTGGGTTGCCTGCCAATTCCAGGAGAGAAGGCAGAGGGATCCTCTTTGCTCTAGATTATTTACCCTTGGCCAGTCTCCCCTTCTACCTCCCAAAGGCCAGGCAGGGCCCTACTCAGCAGGCCGGTGAGGAGTTGGCAAGAATGGGAGTCCCCAGCCCGGCCTGGCCTCCTCTTTGGTATTTTTGCAGCTGGAGACTATTAGTCGCAAGCAAAAATCCTTTGTTATCCAACCTCCCTCCACCACATTATTTTCCTCTCTCCTAAAGTCCAGATTCCTCTGCCCGCCCCACCACACACACTCACACACATGCGCGCGCACACACACACACACACACACACACACACACACACAGCCACTCATACCTAAGGCCAGTGTGGACACAGATGGGCTCAGATTAGGAGAGGGCACCTTCCTTCCTAGGCTCCTCTATGGGCAGTGTCTGGGCCACTGGCCTGTCTCATGGCACAGGGGACAAGTTGACTCCTGGGATTGATCCCAGAAGACCTGAGCATTCTGGCCCCACACACTCAGAGGGCAACCGTCCCCTGCGGCCCAGCCTTCTCGGGGCTGACCCCAGAGCATCCAGAGCCAAGGGCCCCAAATCTTGAAGACAGGAGAATCTCAGGAAACCCAAGGGGAAGAATGTGATGGAGTGGGAAGGGTCTGGGGTGCTCTGGGGGGTCACATTGTTCGGGATTCCAGCACAAAAAGGGAGGCTAGGAAGCGAGGAGGGGGGTGAGGGAGTCAGAGGACAGACCACAGCTCGCCAGTGACATCACAAAAGACTTTCACTTCCAGGCTCCAGAATAGACCTGGGGTGTGTGTTTATAACTGATGAGTCCTCCCTGCACCCCCCCCCACCAATACTCAGCACTCTGCACCCCCCATAACTCCATTTTTTCTCAACTTCTCTACTATTCACATTGCTCAAGAGATATTTCCCTAAACAGTAGCTGCTTTTCCAAAAACAATCTCCCACCCTACTGTTCCCAAGAAGGCCCTGGCTTTAGCTGAAGGACTCTAGTCACTCTCAAAATAAACGTGGGGGAGGAACGGGGTCTCTGGGTCCAGAGGAAATATCCCCCAAAGCACCCATATACCCAAAGATTGTAGAACAGGACATGAAGTCCAGGGTGAGGAAGGATGAGCAAGGATGAACCACATCCATTTTAACCACATCCCAAACGAACACACCGCATTCTGTCCCTTGCCCCAGGAACCTCCCACCTCTCTCATCACTCTCCTCTGTCCTGGATTTAGCCAGGCTCCAAACACTGACAGTGGGTTTAAATCCTGGTTCTATCACATTCCAACTGTGGGACTATGGGAAAGTTACTTAAATGGCTGAGTCTCAGTTTGCTCATCCGTAAAATGGGATGGTACATTAATAGCACTTAGCACAGGGCCTGGCACATAATTAACACTCCACAAATGGGAGCTGTTGTTCATACCACCATGCTCCCTCACCTTGACCCCATTCTTCCCTACCTTCTCCACTAAGTTACCATCTGTGCCTTTAGCTAGAGCCCTGTGGCCTCCTGACTAAAGGTGGGCCCTCTAGGTGGGCAGTTTGGGGCTAATATCTACTATGCTTCAAGACTCAGCTCAGGCCCCAGAAGAAAGCTTTCTGTATTTCAGACTCCCGTAAGCCCCAGTCATTCCTTTTATCACAGCCTGTTTACTGGACTACAAATACTGTGAAGGCAGGGTGCTACCTTTCATCTCCCTCCTGGTGTCTGACACACATATACTGATTCATTCAGCAAATATTTGTTGAGCACGGAGTCCTCACTCTGTTGTCCCAGTGCTGGGACATCACTTTTTCCTTTCCCTTCGACTACCAGGATCTTCCTTCTCTGGCCTTGGGACGCCCCAAGACGGTGGGAGAACACTTCTGTCTGGTAATCTTCCACTTCTTAGAGCCGCTCAGGACTCGTGCGCTGAGGGCTGGTGGGGAAAGGGAGGCCTGCGGGAGATGGATCAGGAGTCTGGGGGCTTTGCAAGTAGGTAAGGGGCAGCCAGGAAGACCTGGCAGAAGTTCTGCAAATGGCACGTCCTCATGCTCCTGTTTCCTGCCGGGTTGTGACATCAGCTCCTCCTGCTCTGGGTGAGGAGGCCAGGGCTCAGCCGCAGGACATCACCTCTGTCTCCTGGGGTCCCTTCCTACCCTGCTTGCATTTCTGTCCTCGGGCTTATGCCCTGCTCCTTCCCTTGCCTGGCCCAGGTCCACAAAGGCAGTCCTTCCTGGTCCTGGGCATGACATGCCTGGATTCTGCAGCTCTGATTCAGAATCGGAACCAGGGTCTTCCCACTATTGAGAAATACTTGCAGGGCTCTAAAACGCATCTCTCTTGCTTAAGTTACTTCCTGCGGCAGGGAGGGGGGGCTGTGCTGGGAGCAGGCTGCGGGGAGAGGCAGCGGGGGAGGTGCAGCCAGGCTGGAGCTGAGCCTGGAGACGGGAGACAAGACAGGGAGAGGATAGAAGGGCTGGGAAATGATTCAATCATTCGGAAACTAGGGATGGGAGCAGGGAGCAGAAGCACTGGGGCACGGGTGGCCCAAAGCCAAAGGGTGTGCTGGCAAGAGCCCCCCAGGATTCTGACACCCTGAGGGTAAGGAAGGCCAAAGGAGAGTGTGGGGGGTGCCTGGTTGTCACACATAAAACCTGGAAGGGTTCCATATGCATAGGGTGGGAGGCTGAGAGGGCCCAGGCCACCCAGTTCAGGGGGAAGACGTTCCCATTCCACCAGGGGAAGTCAGTTCATCAGAGTCAGGGGAGCTCCTCTCTGCAACACACCCTCCCTCCCCCCCTTCCTTTTAGACACATCACTACCCATTTCCTGTTGTGATTTTAAGCACACACATACACACATACACACAGGCACACAAAGAAAGAGGGAGGGCTAAGTGAAGCTGGCCAGCTGGACTTGGGGACTCATTTCGCAACCTTGCAGCCTGCAGCCTAGGGGGCCTTTTCTGCCTCCCCACTCCTTCCCGCATGCAGCATGATGAAGGGAAGAAACCCCGGGAGCCTGGAGGGCCCTTCCAGAACATCCCCTCATACACAGTCCAAAACTAAGTGACTTCAGCAAAACTTATTTCTTTTATGGCCTCTACGTGCAGTGTCAGAACCTTCCCTCCCCACACACACTCCTTCTCAGGGCCCCATTCCTGCAGGCTGCCCTCATTCTTTCTAAGGGGAAAACATCCTGCAAGCCAGGGGAAGCCGGGGGAAGCCAGGTCAGAGGAGCGCAGCTAAGGCAATGCAGGGCTGGGGGTGGGGGGTTGGGGGTGGGTCAGTAGACCTGACCCCCAGCCCTGTCCAGGGGCAGCCTTGCAGGGGGTTGGCAGAGCCTACGGTTTCCTGAGCCAGCGGTGGTCGGAGGTGAGAGGTACAGGAGGCAAGCCAGGCCTGGCTCTAGAACTACCAGGCCCACTGACCCCTCTGGGTCTCAGTTTCCATGACTTCAGTGTTCCATGTATCACTTTCAGAATGCTTGCCACAGTCAGGCACAGCTTACACTCTCATTGACCTACTGGTTCTGTACATCAGCTGCATCCTATGTTGCTGCATCCTAAGTCATCTATGAAATCATAGATTTGATGTGCTAGTTTCCTAATGGGCATTACATAAAAACAATAAAAAAAAATGCACGTCCACGTACCACCTAAAATCAAGGCATCTCTACTTTGGGAAAGGCAGTACCAAAGACTGGGGGCCAGCCTTAGTCCTCCCTAAGGACCTTCTGGCTCTCACTCCCATGTTCTCCAGTCACAGAATCAGAATCCACAGAGACCTCCCCATGCTGCTGGGACAGCAGCAGAGGGAAGGGTGGGCCCTGGGATTACATCCCAGAAGAGAAGGGGAGGGGTGAGGACTCAGCCCCCAAAGCCCCCCCCCCCCAGGCCAGTGAAAGTCACAGACAGAAGAAGAAATGTTTGCAGCGGGGCTCAGTTAAAGGACGAAAGTACATGCGCACCTGCGTACACACACTCCCCCCTTACAGAACATGTGAGGAAGTTGATCAGAGGGTGTCCTCCAACTCTTGAGCAGAGACAGAGGGAAGGAGCTGGGATCAAGATAGGAAAAAGCAGGAGCTTCGAGCCCAAGCTGGCTCACGGGAGCCTCTCCCAGGGGCTGCACCGACCACTGAGCATGGCAGGCTCTTGGGCTCTCAGGATGCCAAGTGGGTCTGGCGCACACATGCCCTAGGACCCATGTGAAACAGGCTCACTTCCTGGCCTCCTTCCTTTTTTCTATTCTATTTCTGTTACCAGAGTTTTCTCTGGGGCAGGCTCCCCTTTCTTCCCACACCAGCAAGTAGGCTCTCGTGGCCTCTTGGCCTCTCGGGCCCAGCACCTCTCAATCGTCAGGCTCCTCCCTCCTGCATGGGGCTCCCTCCAGGGGTGCAGTGGAGGTCACAGTCATAGCCAGGAATGGGATGATTGCAGGGAGGGCTCCCCGAGGGGGCAGAGAGAAAGCAGGAGAAAGCAACAGCCTTTCTTCTTCATCCCCCTTGGAGAGCTAATTACAGGCCCGCAGCCCCTGCACAGGTGAGTGTCTAGGACCCGCCACCAGGACAGGCCACTCCACTTCTCCTGGGAAGGGGCTGACTAGGGATGGGGGAGGGTGTTAGGGGAGAGACACTTCCGACATCCTCATCTCAGGGCCCATAATTAGTCTGTGGGACCAGAGCAAAACAACTATCCTCAGGGTGACAGCCAGACATTCAGGCGGCATGGGGGGTGGGGGAAGGGAGGAGGGACAGAGGCTGGGGCAATGGGAACCCATTCATCCACTTTCTCCCCAGAACCTTGGTCTGTTCCTGCCTCCTGGACTCTGCCCTAGGGGGGCCCAATGAATCTAGCAGACTGGAAGGCCAGGCTCTATTTGCCAAGGGAGGGGTACCCGCCTGAGTTTATTTCCTGCTTCTCCTTTGGAGGAAGGCAGCAGAAGGGGCCAGGCCAGAGCAAAAGCTGAGAAGTTTCCCATCAGGGCACCCTCGCCAGCCGCCTACCCACGAGCCCATGGTCTGGCCCCGAGGCAAGGCCAGGGAGGGAGTTGCCAGAGCTGTTTGCCCAGACAGGCCTGCTGGGTGGGGCCATCAACAAGGAGCAGGGAGAGGGCAGCTGTCTCAGGGGGTCTCGCCCTGCGCTACCCCAGCTGCCCCAACCAAGTATGGCAGCCCCCAGCCCAGCATTCCACGGAAGACATGTCCAATCACATGTGAGCCTGGGGGACCAAGAGCCCAAAGACACCCCTGGGACGCTCTGGAGGACCTTGGAGCAGACGTGTGGACCAGATGATGAGGCCACAGAGGGCTCTCGGGAATCCCTGCTCATCCAGAACTAAGCCCATGTGTCCCCCTGGGATCTGTCTTCCGTGGTGATCATCATACAGGGACGCAATGAAGAACTTAAAGATCTTCTAGCAGGCCCAAGGTTCACAATCCTAAACCTTATGGGTTACCTCTCGCTTTCACTTCAATTGATCTGCTTTGGACAGGCAAGCTCAAACCCATGATGCAGATTAGGAAATGAAAGCAGGCACAGGGAATTCTGATTTACTCAAGGTCACAGATCAAGTTACCCTCCCTCCTGGGGGTCAACCAAGGCCACATCTTCCCCCTCATCTCGGCAGTGTGCTTCCTGGAACTGTTGATGCCAAATGTCCTGTTTGTTTATGTAACAGCATCGGAGAAGAGCAGGGCTGCCTCAGGCAGCGGGCTTATGTGGTGGCCCCATCCCTAGGTACACCCCTTCTTTCACCCCTAAGACAGCAAAGCACAGCCCAGGGAGGGAGTTTGCATGGAATCATCCCAGAGGTCTGAAAACATTCCAGTGGCCCCAGTGCCCTCTGCTCCCCCTCTAGTCTCTGTCATTGCCACAAAGCCCCCCAAACAGCCTCAGGACCCCCACACTCACCCTGTAGCAGTGGGTCCATTCTGAAGACGTCCCCAAGGAAAATGAGGGAACACGGAGATAGACCTGGCCAGGCCCTGGTATCTTTGTCCTGAGCCACAATCTGGCAAGGCTCTGCCTGGGCTCTGGGCCCTTTCTGTCCCTTGCCCTGGCTTCATGGGAAAGCCCCTCTGTGGTCTAACAAACACTTCTCTCTGAGAAGGGACAGTCCCTGCTCTCTGGAGAATGACCATTCATCGCCTCCTTAGCCCTCTTCCTTGGCCCTGACCCAAAAAGCAGGAGCCATCTAGAGACCCGACTCAGAGAGAGGGAAGGAAGCAGAGCCACCAGTCTGCTCCTGCCCCCCAAATAGCTGTCATCTTGTGCAGACCCCTGCCTTGGCCTCAGTCAAGGGCTACTTATTTAGACTCCTGCCCCAGACAGGGGTCATCCCCTCTAACCCTCTGCCTAGGCAGGCTCCAGCTTGCCCCATCCTCCCCGCCCTGCCCTGCTCTCCAGACTGGGAGCAGGCGACTCACGATGCAGACTGAGTGAGATGTTGATGGTGTGCTCATCGACGAAGCCCTTCAGGCCAGGCATGCGGGCACACTTGAGCTGTGTCTGGGCAGCACTGTCCCCAACATGTACCCAACACACAGTCTCGTTGGCGTAGCTGAAGTCCATGGCTGTGGTCTGCCGCGTACTAGTGGGCGTGATGGTAGACACTTGGGCACCACTCAGGTACGTGGCCAGGATGTTCTGGGAGTTGGCAATCAGCAGCACAGGGGGCCGGTCTACTGGCTCTGTAGATGGAGGAGAGAAGGGGCGATGCAGCAAGGGGCTCTAACCTCTCGGGCCGCCCGGGCTCCGGGAGCAACCTGGAGGCCATCTTTCACCGAGGCCGCAGGGGATCCCACCTACCGTTCTTGGCCTTGCAGGAGCGGTTGTCTGGCTGCAGCAGGTACCCTTCCACACAGCCGCACGTAAAGGAGCCGTCTGTGTTGGTGCAGAGCTGGCTGCAAGTGCCGTATACCGAGCACTCGTCAAAGTCTGCCGGGAGAGGGGCAAGAGCGTGGTCATCTCCCGTGTAATGAGGGCAGGGAAGAGGGTGCCCTCAGACCCCACCAGTGGGGCTGTCCATCTTTCTGGCTACTTTCAAGGGCAATGTGGCAGAGTCTATTACCAGGAGAGATGTGCAAACTTCATCCCCTAGCAAGTCCAGATTTGGAATCTGCCCTAGTGAAACACCCACACACGTGCACATCAACCGTTCATTCAGAAAAAGATTTTTTGAGGACTTGCTTGATGCCAGGTACTGTCCTAGGCTCTGAGGGCACAGCCATGAATAAAACATATTTGAATTGTGGCCCTCATGAAATTTAAATTCTAATAATAAATGAAATACTGGTATTTCAATAATAAATAAAACAAAAAAGTAAATTATGTGTTAGAGGGGGCTAGTACAGTGGAAAGTGGATGGTGGGAAAACTTTTAAGCAGAGATAGGGGGCAGAGAATGCAGGCAGTGGGTTGTGATATTAGGGACGGCCTCCCTGAGAAAGTGGCATTTATGCAAAGAGTTGAGGGAGGTCAATTTAAAACAGAAGAAGGTGCACCGTTCATGAAAGACAGAAACTGGAACATGTCACTCACCAACAGGGAGATGGTCAAGCAAACTGTGGTAAGTCACACTTCATAGTGGTTTCTAAAAGAATAAGCTAGATCTCTATGTATTAATACGGGAAGCTCTCTAGAATATACCGAGTGAAAAAACTGAAGAAAGCTATGTACGGTGTGGTATTTACGTGAAAAGAGCACATGCACGTGAACAGTATTTTCAATTAGATCATCCGTGAATACATGCCTACCAACATACAGAAAAAGGCCTGGAGACGGAGACAGCAAACTGATAACAAGGGACCTCCAGAGATGGGAAAGGCAGCAGAGCTAAAGAGGATTGTCAAAGGGGCCTTGGTTTTATTTATAATGCTTTAAGGTTTTTACAAGAAAACTCACATATCTGACCTATGAAATTTTAAGAGGAATTCAGAAATCTGGTGGCAGCAGATGAGGTTAGAGCTCCCAATTACACCCCGAAGCCGCAGGCCACACGGGTGTGCCTCCTCTCTTACACCTTCTACCTCACTTTCCTCCTCACGCGGGCCCTGGCCCATGCCCACCTCGCCGCCACACCCCCCAGCATGTGCACACGCCACACGAGCACATGCGCTCACATACCTTTGCAGGTCTTGCCGTCTGCCTGCAGCTGAAAGCTGTTGTTGCAGTAGCAGGTGGGCCCGCTGAGTGTGGGCACACAGTGGTGCTGGCATCCCAGCTGAGAACAGGGTCCTTGGAGCTCTGTGGCAGGGCAGGCAAGATGCACTCAGGCCCCCAGACTGCTACTGTCCCCGACTCCCGTCAACCCTTGGGAAACCACTTCCGAGGCCCATAGCGTCGGAGACAGAAGAGGCTTCAGGAATTATCTAGTATATTTTGCAAGTGAGGAAACTGAGACCCAGGGAGGGTATAAGATGGGCCCAAGGTCCCATAGCCAATTATGGCTTGGAAGCCGTATCTGCCCACTCCACTTGCTCTGGACTACCTCCTTCCCCATGGAGAGGGATTCTGGCACTTGCTGGGGTCAACAGGGAACGAGGACAGTGAGCCTCAGTCCCTTCATTTGCCTCTTATCTGCCCAGGAACTACAATCCTGGCTTCGGGGTTGAGGGTAAGGAATGGGCATGGGATGAGGTCTTTGCCCCCAGGATCCCAGCTCTGGTCTGGAAGCACCCCTCCAGCCCATCCCTTAAGCACTGGAGGCCTCAGAGAGAAGGTCCAAGGTCCAGGTGGAAAATGGGAGGAGGAGCAAAACTGGTTCCCTCAGGACCTTTCTCTAATCTTCCTCCTGCCACTGACCCACTTCCACAGGGGAGACAGAAGGGAATGAAACAGGAGGGGGAGAGGTGGGAGAGCAGCTGCCCCACCAGACCAGCGACCCAATTAATGGCCTTGCGTGGGGCCAGGCGGCCTGGCCACAAAGATCCCTTTGTCCACTTGCCTCACACCCCCGCTCCCCCCCCCTCGCCCCACCTAGGAGAGAGAGCTGCCCAAGATGCTAAGATGTTTAGAGGCTCTAAGCCTGCCAGGAGGAGCTGGAATGGGGGGCCAGGCCCCAGTTATTTACTCTCCTCTTCACCTCCACCCGAAGAACCCAAAGGTTCTGCCCGGCCAGTCTTTCCCCACAAAGTGAGGGGTGCGGGGGCGGGGGGCAGGGACAATACTGTTTGTTCAGGAAAATCTAGAAAAGAATTTCTCTTCTGGACATGTGGCAGGAGGATAAGGAGACCCAACTTCTCTAATAGCAAAGAAGGCAGTTCAAACCCTAGATTCTCGAGGTTCCTCGTTGTTTTTGATGCTGACAAAGTATTCAAAAGGAAGCAAACCTGAACATGTACCCTACGATAAGATGCGGTGGGCATGGTCACTAAAATCAGCCCCCAGCCCAAGCTCGGACCCCATCCCAGGAACTCTATACAGAAACATGCCAACTCATTCCTTCATTTTCCATGAACTCCTTGCTCCTCACCCCCTGCTCTTGGTGAATAGGATCCAGATGTGTCCCCTCCCACAGGCAGATGTTTCTGACAGGCTGACAGGCACGCGACACCACCCTCTCACCCCGGGGCTTGCTCAGGCTCTGGAGGCCTTGAGCTCAGTAGAAGGGAGAAGACACCATTCCTTGGTCCCTGGCTCGTAGGCCCAAGGCTCTGCCTTCACAACGAACCCTCCCTCATTGCTCAGAAATAACCCAGGTTCTTCCTGGCCCACAGAAGCACGGTAGAGCTGGTGACCTGAGCCACAGAGGAGAAGAGCACTATCCTCCTGAAGTTCCTTCCTCAGTCTGGGTGACCTTCCCATCAAGCTGCTTTAGAGTGTCTCAAAGATCTGCACTTCCCGGGAGGATGCCTTTGGGGGCACAGGCGGGAAGGCAGGTGACCCAAGCACCATGTTCCCAGTCCTAGCACCAATCACAGCATCTGCCTTTCCCTGTTCATACTCAGGTTTCATGTAAGAAACCATTTGAAGCAAGGATCCCACTATTTCCAATAACAACAAAGTATGAAAATACTGATCTAGGGCCCAGCTCTCATTTTACAGGCAGGATCCTGGGGTCCAGAGAGAGAGGGGGTGACTTGCTCAGGCACACTCAGGCACACACAGGCACACACAGGCTGGGCTGATCCCCGCAGGGCTGATGACCAAGCCCCAAGCCCAAAGGCCCACTGATTTGGGAGCACCAGAGCAGGACACAAGGCCCCACCCTCACTGCAGGTGTGAAGACAGTCCTTGAGTGCTGGGCCTCCAAACCCATCACACTCCCAGCTGAGAACTCATAGCACCCCTCTCCTGTGGCAGGAGAGGCGGAAGAGCCCTTACCTCGGCAGTGGGGCCCCTCGTCTGAACCATCCACGCAGTCCTGGATCCCATTGCAGAGGCGGGACATGAGAACACACACCTCGGTGCCCAGGCAGTTATGCTCGTTTGGCTGACATTGCTGGGCCTTACTCTGTGGACCTGGGGGTACATGGAAAGGCTAGGTGAGCAAGCCGGCAACACTGGCTATCTGGTGGTCTGGCCAGCTGTCCCCTGGGGGAGGGGATGAGGCGACCCAGAGCTGCGTTTCCGACACCTGCACTTCTCCTACCTAGAGCTCTCTACGCCATTCCCGATGGGAGCCACTCAGCCAGAGGAGGGACAGCTAGGACTTCAGCAGAGTCCACTCCCCATGCACCTGGCCCTCAGGGTCTAACGCGGCCAGGCCATACACTCAGGAGACAGGCTGAGGTTTAGAGGTGAGGGGGTAGAAGAGCTGAGGAAAGCAGAGTCCAGGGCAGGGAGGCTCACATGTTAAAGAACTCCCCCTTCCCATAGCTCCCCAGGGCCCGGAACCTGGGGTTGAGAGCCAGACCAAGTTATCTGGAACTGAAGTGTCCACAGCAATAGCCGTAGGGGGCTCTTGAGGACCTGAGATGGGATCGGTTCCGGAAGTATAAAATACACCCTGGGGCGCCTGGGTGGCTCAGTGGGTTAAAGTCTCTGCTTTCGGCTCAGGTCATGATCTCAGGGTCCTGGGATCGAGGCCTGCATCAGGCTTTCTGCTCAATAGGGAGCCTGCTTCCTCCTCTGTCTGCCTGCTTCTCTGCCTACTTGTGATCTCTCTGTCAAATAAATAAACAAATATAAATATAAATAAAATCTTTAAAAATGAAATAAGATAAAATACACCCTGACTTTGGAGGACTTCATAACACACACACACACACACATACACACACACACACACACACAAAGACACAAAAGATCTCATAACCAATATTCTATGATTAATATACTGAAACAATAATATTTTGGATACATCAGGTAAAATACAGTTAAAATTAACTTCGCTACTTTTATTTTTTATTTTTTTATTTTTTTTAAAGATTTTATTTATTTGACAGCGAGAAACACAGCGAGAGAGGGAACACAAGCAGGGGGAGTGAGAGAGGGAGAAGCAGGCTTCCTGCTCTGTGGGACTCAATCCCGGGTCTCCGGGATCATGACCTGAGCCGAAGGCAGTTGCTCAACCAACTGAGCCACCCAGGCGTCCCACTACTTTTATTTTTTCTGTTTTATATTTTTATTTTTACTAAGTAGGCTCCCCCCCCCCCCCCC